>CM070031.1:25966719-26201719 GCA_036247105.1 Cirrhinus mrigala | reverse complement strand
CTATATATATTACGATGCTTACTTGTTATGCTACTACGACTACTACTAATATTAATATAACTATTTATATGCAATATTTATATTTCTTTATATATAATAATTACAGTAAATACAGTTCATTATTAACATTTGTATATTGATAAATGTAAAAGTTGTGTATAAATATATTCATGAATAGTTACAGTATATGCATGAATGAACTGTTTGATAATTTATTATAATATTTGAATTTTATATAATAATAACAACAACAACATATTACTTTACAAATTAATAATTACAATTAATACTGTAACTTATTTATATAATACTTGTGTATTGATAATCAATGTAAAAGTTGCATATAAATAATATATTAATATTTAATCTTCATCACTATTATTATTACTATTACTATTATATAATAATCACCACTATTTATTATTATTATTACTACTACTACATAAACATATATTGTCATAAAAAGCATACCATTATGATACAATACTATTCATGCATATACTGTAATTCATTAATATATTAATATGCAACTTTTAAATGTATAATTATACAAATATTATATAAATAAATTACTGTATTTACTATAATTATTAACTGATTTATTAATTATATTATTATTATTATTATTATTATTATTATTATTATTGTTGTTGTTGTTGTTGTTGTTGTTGTTGTTGTTGTTGTTGTTGTTATATAATAATAATAATAATAATAATAATAGATTACTATAATAAATGATAAAAAAAATGCATTCATGCATATACTGTAATTGTTCACTAATATGTTATTTGTATGCAACTACTACATTTATTAACAGTATACAAATATTATATAAAAAAACTGTATTTACTGCAATTATTAATTTATTATTATGAATATTAATATTAATAGTATTAAAAATAATTATAAAATACAAACATTTTATTATTCATGCATATACTGCAATTTTTAATAATATAGGCAGTTTACATTTATCAACATGCAAATATTATATGAATCATTTACTGCATTTACTGTAATTATCAATTTATCAAATATATTACTATTATTATTATTATTATTAAAAAGAAATTTAGTGGTATTAGAAAGAAATACCATTATAATATAATTATTATTATTATATAAAAATCATATTACAATTAGAATACTGTGATTATCATTTAATATATAATGTAATATATTATTTCTATGCAATTACTACATTTATTATTAGTACACAAATATTAGATAAATAATTTACTGTATTAATTTATGATTTGTTGTAGTATAGTAATAGTAGCAATTTATTATTATTATTATTATTATTATAAAAACTAAAAATATTATAGTATTATCAGAAATACCACTATAATATAACATCATTCTTGCATATATGCATGTCAATATACAAATATTATATAATTAACTTACAGTATTACAGTAATTACTAAATTATTATTATTATTATTATTATTATTATTATTATTATTATCTAAAAATCATATTACAATTAGAATACTATAATTATCATTTAATATATTATATTGTATAATATATTATATTATTATTTGCAATTATTACATTTATTATTAGTACACAAATAGTAGATAAGTCATTTACTGTATTAATTTATTATTTGTTGTAGTATAGTATAGTAATAGTAATAGTATCTATCTATCTATCTATCTATCTATCTATCTATCTAATCTAAATTAAAGAAAAGGAAACAAAAGCATCATAAAAGTGCCATAAGTGTGTTAAATAAGACATACGCAATTTTTTTTAACCTGTTTTGAAATTTAATACAAAAACAGTACAAACATCAATTGCCAGTTTTTTCCCCATGTGGCTCCATTCTATATAGTCATGCGACATCAGCTACTGTTTACTTTACCAGTAGCCAGAAAGACCTAAATATTCATTTTTATCGAACTTTACTACCATGTTCAAATTAGCACTAAAATCTGAGAACAGTATCCTTAATGTTGCTCCTTCAGCTCAAATCACAGAAATCATACTGTGTCTCTAAACGGTAATCAACTTCTACAGTAAAAAACAGATTAAAATACCTCAACAACACAGTGAAAACAAATTCACAGCGAGAACGCAGCTTTTTAGCAATTAACTCCCAGCCAAAAGTAATAACTTCCACGTGTATAAAGGCCTCAAGGTAATAGACAAAGCAATCCATCTAGCGAGCAAACCCAAGCCACAGCCCCTGTCCCCATAATGAGCGAATAATACCGCCGTCAATTTCACAACACCAGAAAGCAAATTGAAGGCGGCAAAAGAGGGCTTTTGGCACACAGGAAAAATGGCCAAGCGGGTGACTAGATGAATTGCTTGTTAAATAAGAAATTCCACCGAGTGACATCATTTTAAAAGGCTCGTAACAACCTTGCGGTATTATCTGTGAAAAACAATCTTCGCGGGGCGCGCTGCATTCGTGATGGCTCTCTGTATGACACCGTTTCTTTAGCCAAGGTTTCTCGCATCATAAAAGAACTGTTTTACTCTTCGCTTTCCCGAGCCATCAAGGACTCTTCTCTCCCCGCGTCCTTTTGCAATTAAATTGTGAGTGGGACTGTTATCGATCCAGTCCCATGACGGGAGCCATAAAATGATGTGTACAACTGAACTTGCGCATGAACGGAACAACATGACAACCGCTTGAAGGTTTTGTCACATGATGGCAAGCCAAAACATGCATATTTTACAACGCAGAGAGCCATCGCAAGGGAAAACCAACTCTTCAAAGCTGAAGAAACGGCTGAATTCTTCACGTTAACATCAGTCGGTTTGGCAGAACGCGACAGCATCTATACAAACACATGAAATTCTGTTTGAAAAATACAGTACAGCAACAATTACACGAGGGACCGGCATTCATGTGCAAGGGTTGGAAACGCAGAAATAGCTGGAAGGCATATTCTCTATTTGAGTCAGCGTAAGAGGTTCCTTCTCTGCAATAGGAGAATATAAATAACAGCAGAGAGGAAATACACAAAGAAACCTGCTGGCAAAAAGGCCCTTGATCTCTGCCAGTGCTTGGTATAAATACACAAACTAATGCTTAAAAAAAAAAAAAAAGTAGCTAAGGAGCTGCTTTTCAATGCTTTTTGTTCAGTGGAACAGCAGACGTGGTCAGACCGACGGAGGGAAAAATGCCGTGAAGATGCATTTCGTGGAAAAACGGAGTGAAAAATCAAGCAGGTGGGGAAGAGAGTGGGTGAAATGACCCTGTTGGCCATCAAGCCAGTTTAAGCTGCATTTTTGGTCCGCTGTGATTTAAAGCAACGGTTGCGCCAGCTGCCGCCGTTGATCTCTTAAAAACACCAGTGAGTCGCGCATGCCAGGGTTGAGTGGAGACAAATGAGCAAACGATGATGCAGTTAACCTTGATTTGGGTGTAAACACACCAGATTTGGAGTATGGAACGATCCCAGAAACAGACTTGTGTGGGGAAATTTCGTCCGCAGAAGACCTGTGCTGAGAGGTTGAGTGTGAAATTGACAATCACTTTCAAGGGGTTTGTGTTTCTTCTATATACTGTGTAAAAAAATAAAAAAGGTGTTGATTTTCTTAAAGGGACAGTTCACCCAAAAATGAAAATTCTTTCATTAAATACACACTGTCATGTCGTTCCTAAACCGTTAGACCTTTGTTCATCTTCAGAACACAAACTGAGATATTTTTGAGGAAATCAAAAAGAGCTTTTTGACCCTGCTTAGACAAACGCAACTGACACATTCAAGACCCAGAAAGGTAGTAAGAACATTGTTCAAATAGTCCATGTGACATCAGTGGTTCAGCTGTGATATTATGAAGCTATGAGAATACATTTTGTGCACGGAGAAGAAAAAAATAACAACTTTATTCAACAATTTCTTCTCTTCCGCATTCATGTGGTGCTGCTGACGCAGGAGTCGGCATTCTGAGAAGAAATAGTTGAATAAAGTCGTTATTTTTGCTTTCTTTGTTCTCGTAGCTTCATAAAACTATGGTTGAACCACTGATGTTGCATGGACTATTTTAATGATTTCCTTACTACCTTTCTGGGTCTTGAACGTGGTAGTTACATCTAGTGTTGTTTATGAAGGGTCAGAAAGCTCTTGGATTTCATCTAAAATATCTTCATTTCTGCTACGAAGATGAACAAATGTCTTACGGGTTTAGAACGACATAAGGGTGAGTAATTACAACAATTTTTCATTTTTGGGTGAACTATCCTTTTAAACTGATTTTTGGTGATCTCATCTGTGGTTATTGAAAAGTACTAAACCATCACAAAATAGTAAAAGCAGTAACTGAAATTTCTAATCTAGTTTGCATCCAGTTTAGTAGAAGTCATGTTTATTTCTACTATGTTCTATGTTCTGTTTATTTTTATATAATCAACTCTTGATTCAATTCTTAATGGCCACATCAGTAACTAAAATTTAAATCCCTGTTTAAGTACACTGAAACAAAAATTGGTGCAGAAACCATTTTCACTCAGAAATTGCTAGTAACTTTCACAAATAATTACAAAGAAATGGCAAGTAACACAAGATATTAAACAAGAAATTGTAAAGCAGAAAGAATGAAGTAGTATTATCTTGTAGAACATGCTCCAATAATCTTAATCATCAACTTTATTTATTTATTTATTTTTTTTTACAGTGTAGAAATGGAAAGAAAGAGTTGAACGATTTCTGTCAAATCATTTAAAAATACTGGTAATGTAATATAATGTAACATGTTTTTCCATTATTTTAACTCATCAAAATATTTTAAGTCAGTTTATTAGAATTTAAGTTGAACTGACTTTCAGCCTGACTTCTCAAATTGATTTTTATTTAAATTTCAAGGCATGCAAGTTTTTAAATAGAGGTAGATTTAATTTTTGAAGTGTATGCTGAACTAATAAATATTTTAATGTGTCAGAAATATGGAAAATGTGTGAAAAATGAATAAACTGCCGGTAGATGCTGTAACATCAGCATGCAGGCAAAAGCATTTTTCTTTATTGATGGCCATGGAAAAATAGCTGTGCATTTTGAGAGAAGAACATATTTGCAAGCACTATAAGCTACAGTAAGCTACATGTGGGCAAATTACACATTCTCCCTTAAGTTCTTTCCAACTAACCACATAGCCTAAAAGCTTACAGTATAGTTTATAATATAGTACAGCATACAGATTTGAATTGCTGCACTTCTACCTAAGGGTTTGTTCACACTTGTCATGTTTGGTTAGATTAAAACATGTAAATGGATTAAAACAAGTAATGGTGTGTTCACACCAAACGCGAAGCGAATATGCGCATTACGTCTCTCACTCTAGATTACTCGTAGGATGTTTTCACATCACTCGCGCAAATAACAAGGCGCCACCAACCATGTTGGAGATAACTACAATCGCTGCTTTGTACCTGTTGTAGAAGTCCCAAATACGCCGGAAAGCCAAACGCTGATGTGTCTTCACAGCACCATCCAGAGGCGGATGAGTATTAATTTAATTTATTGATAGCAGCATCTCTGTAGCCATGCTAATAAAATACAACTACCACTACAACTGATTTTAATTGTTTTCTATGGTCCAGATACCTATATCATAAATTTCAGGCTATAAAAATGCTCTCTTCCATTTACCGATACAACCGGACATCTCAAGAACGCATTATGAATTTTCTGCTTGAGTTGAATATCGCATGTTCGCGGCAAACGCGTCACACATTTTCATTGACGTGTCATCCACATGGTCTGGAGCGATTTCGCCTCTTTTTGCATCTTTGCATTGACTTTGTATGTAATCTACTCATGCAAATAATTAAATACGCATTTGATGTGAACATGTCTATGTGCTATGCGACATGATTTCACGATGGGAACACACAGTGTAAACAAAACGAGCAGATGGCAAACATGGAGCAACGAGGAGGTAAAGTGCATTTTATTAGCTCTTTGTGAGTTTGCAGATGGGGAAAATAACATCATATACACGCAACAATGAGCGCGCTTAGTCCAGCAGACAGCATTAGGTGTATTCAACTTAAAGCGGTGCTGAGCAGACCGATCTGTGAATGGGTACTTTGATGTCATACACCCGCAGCACCACAGTTGAACGCAATTTATCCTTTTGTTTGGAGTGTTCGGTGAGTTCCGGCACGAAATATACGTCACTCAACCCGACCGATCAGGTTGTGAACTCACTGTGCCTTTAGGCTCTGTCTCTTTAGATTCGCTGTCAAAAATGCCAGTGTGAACGCTAAGCGGACCAGGACCAAATGTATAATTTTCCTTTTTGGTCTGGACCAAATGAACCAAACGAACTGAACTACAAGTGTGAACACACCCTAAAACGAACTCTGGTGCAATTTCCCTGTTAGTACGATTCATTTTTGTAAGTGTGAACGCTGCCATCCGAACTAGAGGGTGACACGGGAGTGGATTTTCAAACCTCTCCCGTCCCACTCCCACAAAAAAAAATCCCATCCCATCCCAATCCCACGAAAAAACTGGGAGAAAATCCCGTCCCGTCCCAATCCCGGAAGAATGACTCCCATTCCCTCCCACTCCCGTATTATGTTTTTTTGGTGGAATCTGCCAGTTACAGTAAAGAATACAGTATAGATCACAATATGCCCGTAACTTTTTTACATTAGTTGAATAAAAATGAAAAATGTAGGGTTTTTTTTATTATTGAACCGAATCATTCATGCAAACACACGTTTCCTATTTGAATTGGTCCATTTGAAAGTAGATATTTCACTCTATAGATATATTTTTCTTGTCTCTAAAGCAAGTATACACGGAGTTTCGAAGTGACGCGCTAAAGTTCACAGAGACAGACGGCAGAAAACGCGTCCTTTTTGCTTTAATTAGTTTACAAAAGTGCAACGTTTCCTTGTTTTTCTGAGTGCACACAAATAAACGTTGAGTCTTTACAGATTCGAAAGATGCCTATCACTCTTATCTGTATGACCAAAAATGATGGCATTTTAAAAGCAAGTGACCGCACCTGTGCCTCTGTCATGCAGTACCGCGCTACTATTCGGCTTCCACACTCGCACTGACACTTCAATAGCGCACATTTTTCTAGGTTAACATTAGATTGAGCGGCCATGTAAAGTTGCTACTACATACATCTTTCAGATGAAAAGCCATATGGTCGATGAATGATAGGTGAGCGTTTGGATGTCCTGCTGTATTACCAGTCGTTAACGATTTGTCCATCATGAACTCACTTGCTTAACCAGCCACACCAAAGCATACAGAAGGAGAGCATAAAGAGACAGGTCAACTAGAATTAAGTTCAAAATTACAATATATCGTTTATAGTTTATTTATATAAAAGGTATATATGTGTATAAAGTTGGGTTTCATAGCGTTACGATTCCCGGTCCCGCCCACTCCCGCTGACATTTTTTCCTATCCCGTCCCGATCCCGTGATTATTAGTGATTTTGTTTCCCATCCCCGCGGGATTCCCGAAAAAATGTCAGCCTCTAATCCAAACCCTGGTGCGCACCAAACAAGCAGACCGAGACTGCTAAAAAGATGGGTCTCGGTCCACTTCCAAATGAACTCTGGTGCAGTTCGAATGAAATATGAATGCAACAAGGACCAAATACTTCTAAACAAACCAAAAACAGGAAGTGATGACTGAGTAGAGGGCAAATGTGGAGCAACGAGGAGGTAAAGTGGCTTTCATGAGCTCTTTGTGAGTTCGCAGATGGTGAACATAAAATCATATACATGCAATGAGTGCGCTTAGTCCAGCAGATGGCATTAGATGTATTCAACTTAAAGCGAATGCAACTTTTCTTTTTGTTTGGAGTGTTCGGTGAGTTCTGTCACAAAATATACCTCATTCAACCCAACAAATCAGGTTGTGAACGTATCACTATGCCTTCACTACAGTATGGTATCTTTAGGTTAACTGTCAAAAATGCCAGTGTGAACGCCAAGCGGACCAAGACCAAATGCATCATTTTTCTTTTTCGATCCAGACCAAATAAACCAAATGAACTGAACTACTGTACAAGTGTGAACACACCTTAAACGAACTCTGGTGCAATTCCTCTGTTAGTGCGGTGCTTCTGAGTAAGTGTGAACACTGCCATCCGAACCCTGGTGCGCACCAAACAAGCAGACCAAGACTGCTAAAAAGATGGGTCTCGGTCCGCTTTCAAACGAACTCTGGTGCGGCCTGAATGAAATATGAACGCAACAAGGACCAAATACTTCTAAACTAACCAAAAACAGGAAGTGATGACAAGTGCATCACTTTGCGACATTATTTCACAAAAGGAACACACGGTGTATCCAAAACAAAATGAGTAGAGGGCAAATGAGGAGCAACGAGGAGGTTAAGTGGCTTTCATGAGCTCTTTGTGAGTTCGCAGGTGGTGAACATAAAATCATATACATGCAACAATGAGTGCGCTTAGTCCAGCAGACGGCATTAGATGTATTCAACTTAAAGCAAACGCACCTTTACTTTTTGTTCGGAGTGTTCGGTGAGTTCCGTCACAAAGTATGTGTCATTCAACCCGACCAATCAGGTTGTGAACGTATCACTATGCCTATGGGTTCGGTATCTTTAGGTTCGCTGTCAAAAATGCCAGTGTGAACGCTAAGCGGACCAAGACCAAATGCATAATTTTCCTTTTTGGACCTGACCAAATAAACCAAATGAACTGAACTACTGTACAAATGTGAACACACCCTAAAACGAACTCTGGTGCAATTGCTCTGTTAGTGCGGTTCATTTGAGTAAGTGTGAACGCTGCCATCCGAACCCTGGTGCAGACTAAGCGGACTAAAAAGATGGGTCTCGGTTCACTTCCTAATGAATTTTGGTGTGGCTCAACTAAAATATTATGGCAACATGGGCCAAATACTTCTAAACAAACCAAAAACAGAAAGAAATGACAAGATGCGATGCTATGCGACATGATTTCACTAAGGGAACAAGCGGTGTATCCAAAACAAAATGAGCACAGGGGAAACGTGGAGCAACGAGGAGGTAAAATACCTTTTATGAGCTCTTTGTGAGTTTGCAGGTGGTATGTATATGCAACAATGAGCACGCTTAGTACAGCAGACAGCATTAGGTGTATTTGTATTCGAAAACGGGGATGAGCAAAACGATCGGTGAATGGGTACTTTTATGTCATACACCGATCGGTCTGCACAGCACTGCTTTAAGTTGAACAGACTTTTTGTTTCAGGTGTTCGGTGAGTTCCTTGACAAAATATACATCATTCAACCCAACCAATCAGGTTGTTAATGTATCACTATGCCTTTAGGTTTGGTATCTTTAGGTTCGCTGTCAAAAATGCCATCATTTTCCTAACAAACTGAACCAAACATTTACCAAACAAACTGAACTACAAGTGTGAACACACCCTAAAATGTTCCAGTTAATCATACTGCAAGTCACTGTCAAAAATGAACAAACAAACAAAGATAACAATGTGGCAGCATTGAGGTTGTAGTTACTTCCAAGCTATTCACTGAGTTGAATGTGAATCCCAAGAAATATCTATTTCCAGGTATATTAGATCTCCTTTGTACAAACTTGAATTCACACCCAAACAAAGGAACACCATTTTTAAAGATGTTTGTGTGAAACTGACTAGAGAATCACTGCAGGTTCATCATCTTTAAGTCATGTACAAAGTCTGCTAAATTAGCTGAAATGTCCCCAAAAGCTATAAAATTTGATAGACTCCTTTTCTGGACACATTTAGTGATTTATGTGCTTTTAATGTACTGATGCAGAAAAGGTGCTTGCTGGCATTTTTAGATTGGCAGGAAAGATTAATCTGGGTCCTCTCCTCAGGATGTGCACGCATTAGCATTACTTAATTGAGATTTGCGAACGAACTCCGTCAAAGGAATCAGAAATCCGGGTTATTTTGGTAGAGACATTGTTTAGCTAATTGATCTACGTCTTTATTCCTGACTTAAACTGCGCTGTAGAAGATCAAGCAGCATAATAAGTCTGGTACAACCTTGAGTGCTTTTGTGCCGCAGTATAATGTGGCTCATCGCAAGTGCTGCTGGTTTCTTGGGAGTGATTCTATCAGAGTGAAATAGAATGAGACTTGGAGGCGTTCGATCGCAGCAAAATGAGATCAAGGGGTGGAGACAGGAAGGTGTCCGTGTCAGTGTGTGCAATGAAGTTGCTCTCCGGAATGCGAACGTTTGCTGTTGTGTTCCAGAAAGATGTCAGTGTGACATGCAGTTGCACACATTGCAGAATACAGAATAACAGAAGTTTTCGATTCAAAATACACTTATTTTGTTACGTTGTTGTTCTGGTTTCCACTGTGCTTGGGAGAAAATAATATAAAACAATTCTAAACCACTGTCACACAAGAATCCTAATTAATGGGACATGAGTAAATAGGTAGTTGACAAGTAGTAAAAATGCTTTTGTAAAAGACAGTTTTTTTAAGAAGAAATGCATATATTTATATAGTGTAAAGTCTGACCTTTGAGAAAATATTAAGAGTCACTAACTTTGTCAATTCTTTCTTTCTGTTTTTTTGTTGTTGTTTTTTTTTTAACTAAACTGAACCACAAATTTGTCCTATGGTGTGACAGCAAAAATTGGGAGGTGGGGGTCACAAAACTCTTAATAACTTATAAACCGCATGAGAGAGATTTATCTGCATTGTTAGACATTCATTGTAGTGTTATTTATTTAATATGGAATTATAATTCACATTATTTTTTTCTCCATGATTTGTTGGACAATTTCAGGACAAACTTTGACAACAAGACAAACTTTGCTGTCATCCATTAAAAACTGCTGAATATTATACCATTTTAGGATGAGTGATATTTATATATCCCTATTGCAATACTCAACTGTTTTGTTTTGTTTTGTTTTTTTGAGATCATTTTGAGATAAAAACAAATCGGTGGTTCTTTTATGTGTCACACCATAGGACATTACATCACACTAAAGGACAGAAATGGTAGTTATTAAAGTATTTCTATTTAATTTTGAACATGTCAAAGGAGAAGGAAAGTAGATAGAAACAATAACAATGTTTTTTTTTAAACCAAAAAATTATTTTCATCAATAAAATTCGTTCTTTTAGTCAGTCTAAACAGTGTGTTACTGAAACTCTTCTTTCTGTTACAAAAACAAAGTATCACTTTATATACTTATTTTCATGATACTTTATAATAGTACAAGTTTTCTGCGAAAACATCAGAAAAAAAGAGTAAAAAGGAGTTAAACAAATCGTATTTAATTATTTAAAATGCTTAAAGAGACCTTGTCCTCTGTTGTGACATCTTTGTCCTGTGGTATGGAAGTACAGGTGTCATGACATTATCTGTCACTCCAAAGGACATTTTAGCCTTTTGTGTCAAATAATGACCTTGCTATTCCAAACTAACCTGTCATTAGCGGTTAGCAAGAAACATTTGCAAAATTTTCCATGATTATGTAGCTTAACATGCAATTTTTAATTAAAAATATAATGTAGGGGTGTCACACCACAGGACAACAAAACGTAACACTTTTTTTGTGGTTCCAAAAAAGTCAAATATTTGAACAATTCTAAGACAAATAGGCCATGTGCACATGTCGTGGGCTTGACAGTAACATGATCATGAATGGGTTCCTTCAACTAATTTGAAACCAACTAAAGTTTTTTCTGGAATTGGCTGATTTATAATCAGGATAAGTTGTCACACCAGAGGACATGGTTTTCAGAGACAAAAAGTTCCTATGCTTTCAGAAATTATGCCGGAGGTATTTATTAACATTTTATGCTTTTCTTTTTAATTTATTAAAGTTGTAATTCATTGAACTATGCTTGGGACAGTCACACTATAGGACAATTTTGACATTTGTCTCAAAAGTGTAAAAAAATAAATAATAATAATAATAAAAGGAGGTTTTATAACAACAGGTCCATGTAGGACAAAGAAATGTTTAACGATTTACTGCATTTTAAATAACAACAATATTAATTATATTAATTTTTGTCTTGTGGGACAGTGAAAATGCCATGTCATGTCAACAACCCAATTAATAAATAAAACTAATTCTGTATTTCTACAGATATAAAATATTACAGATATCATTTTTAATTCATTCATTCATTTATTATTATTATTTTTAATCACACCCTATATTAACAAAACAGTCTTTTCTGGTTTGGAAATCAAAACTACTACAACTTCTTTAGTTCTTTCTGGTCCTCGAATCTGATTGGCTGAGATGAGTGTGATATACTAGTGATAACTCCAACCGTTTCACTGTTTCCATCACTTTGCTTGCAGTATTTTTCACAGCGAATTTCATGGCGGACGCCCAAATCCACTATAGTTTTAAAATTACCGTTATTATGTCATGGAGTGTACTTTTAAGAGTTATTTAGGCGAGACTTGTTTAGACTTTAAATATGTGGTTTGTTAATAAAGACATATGTATATTTGAAAATTTGCTTCAACGTTTTCAGAATTGTGAGCTCCAGGCCATTCAGCGCTTATGAACCCGCTGAGAGCAGCCTTACCTCGGCCGGTACTTCTGAAATTTGCCGCTGGCTCTGATGTCTTTATAGTGGTTAAACATGAGATATAATTAGTTTTGGATAAATCTAATGGGCAGTCTTTGGTGTCAATAATCTATTATTTGTACCAGAGCAAATAGTTTTGGCTGAGAGCAAAATGTAATCACGTTCTATTTTATGTAACATTAACGCTGTATATCAGAGCGTTGCAGCCCTTTACTTCCATCTGATTTGCCACCATTTCTCTTCACACTAAAATATTCCTGGAATAAGGTTGTTTATGTGAAAGCACCTATTGCTGCACCTAGTATTGCTTCTAGGAACCCATATAAATTTACAGACTTCATCAACTCCATGCAAACTTCAGTGAGCAGTTGGCTGCAGCTTGGAAAGTATAAACCTAATTTACGTGCTTAATCCTTGTCTACAGTACCTGATGTTGAAGCTTCAGCTCTTGGTTTTCAATAATCCTCTCTGGTTCCCTCAGAGTCCGGAGTGGCATGCCGAGCCGTATCCTTTTACCCAGCAGGGATCAACACACTTTATCCACTTTACTCTCAATGCGGACCCAGTAGGACACCATCTTACATTAACCTTGTGCAGATGAACAGCTTAAGACTTCAAGATTCCATCTGTCTCTCCTAATGTGGAGAAAACACGCAAAACATCTCTTTCAGTATGCTGTACCTTAAACAAAAGAACTTCCCGTCAAACTTTCCACCCTTGTAAGAGTATACTGTATGCAGGGAACATTATTTCATATGGAGCGCAGAAACGTTTGATTTATACCCTTTTGTTGAATCGCAATTGAATCTACATGTTCTTTCATTTATTGTACTTTCCTTTCCAGCGTTTCTCTCAAATTGACATTGGCTCTATTTCAGTCTGGAAATTGTAGGGTATGTCTATGTTGTCTGCTTGCCACAAAGCACAAAGCACACTGAAAAAACAAAGTTCACGGAAAGCTACATTTTCTAGCACTCAGGAGGAGAACAACTCGAGGAGAGTTTTCACCTCTTTTAACAGCGTTCGCAATTGCAGATTTACCTGCGGTTGCCGGCTTTGTGTTACATCCTTTCAAGTATTGCTTTGGAACAGTCTCCTTTGTTTTTTTTCCCAGCTCCGTTTTTCTTTAAGTAAAAGTCTGCAGATCTCAGAGTGATGTGATCATCTCTAACCCTAGAGGCCTTGCATACCACCAGCGGGGTCACCGTTTTTGCTCTGAAAAAGGTTTTGACTGGTTGTCGTAGTAAGTCATTTGTGATGTGGTGTTTTTTTCTGTTCTAGTTTTGAAAGGATGGGAGAGATAAATAAACCATGAAATTAATCACCCGCGTTTGCCACCCCTACAGCAAGTTCCCACACATCCGCCCACTCGTTCTGAGGGCTTATGGGTACTGAATACCCCCCATATATATATATATATATAAAAGAAAAAAAGGATACTGCCCTCGCCATCTCATCCTGTTAAAATCACCCACTGTACTACATGGTTCATCACTCCTGGGGAAAGTTGCTGATCTGTGATGGGCAGTGAACGTTCATGCTGTGTCTGGGGTTGGATTAAACGGGAACATTTTGTTCAACCCAGAACCTTAGACTTTGTTGTATTTTATAAGAAAAGACTGCAAAATATACAACAAAAGTGATGAATGTGAACATGTCCCTTACGAAAATGTATGGTTTTACTACAAATAAAACCAAAAAAAAACATGATTACTGTAGTTAAATCATGGTAACCACAAATAAACCATTGTTTTGCTACACAAACTATGGTATTTGTAGTACAACTGTGGTTATCCACCTTATTTTTACATAAGAGTGGACGTGGCCATTTGTAAATTTAATGTGTCTGGCTTCCGGTCTCATCTGCTTTATTTTTATCTGTACACAACAGCTTGTTTTGCTCCTTGATATTGCAAATTGGTGTGTCTCACCATATAATTTTAATGTATTTTCTTAATTATGTCTACAATGGTTTGTAGTGCAAACAGTTTTACCGTTTACTGCACTTCGTTATTTTTTCTCGTTATTGGCGGCTTATGAACCGGAAGTCTCACACATTACTAAAAAACAGCTTGTTTCTGCATTGAAAAATAAGGTGGATACAAATGATAATCAATACTCCAAAAAAAAAATAAATAAATAAATAGTTACTACACTTTTACTATAATAAAACCAAGGGTTGCCATCCAAAGCAAAACAAGAATGTATCATCACGAACAGATTCATAATAAACAAACATGTTATACAATCCAATGTGCTGTTGAATATCAGGTATAGGCAGGCAAACCACAGGTAAACAGCTGTGCTGACACAATATTGTGTGATATTTTATATAAACGTTAAAAAATAATAAGTTAATATTGAGTAACTTACATTTTAGATACCATATTCGTGGTGAACGAGTCTCCAAACAACACACGTCGCGTTCTGAATGAATCAGTGCTTTTGAACAAATCGGTTCAGTAAACGATTCAATACTTTTCAGTTCCTGAATAAATCAGCGGTTTGGAACAACTCGTTTGAATAAACGATTCAAGGATTCAGTGACTCATAAAGTCTTTTATCGCCACCTACAGGCATAATAATGCAACCTGCAGGAAAATCCCCACCACAAATGCTCAGACGATGTGGAATATTGTAAACAAGGCACATTTTTCATTTCGGTCATGGAGTTCGACAGAGGACAGCCCAGGCCTTATTACTGAGAGGTAAAGAATAGGAAATATTCTTCTTCTGTTTTCCACATTAGGCAAAATTGTAGTTTATTTACACAAGTTGAATATCCCATTACATTTTGTTCATATGTGTTTTAAAGGTATTCTTAGCACCATAGTCGTAGTTTCAGTGAAAACAATAGTTTTTCAGTCAGAGTAAACTAAAGCAAGCGATTTAATCTCTCACAGCGAGTGAACAAAGTTTAAATCTCTCTCGGTACGCCATTTAAGACCCTGCTAATTAGCACAGTAAACATTAAACAAACCACAAATGTGTTTTGTGTCGTTTTGGTTTATGGAGAAGCTAACCCTCTATTTTGTATTTCTGAGTCTTTGGAGACGCAACAAAAGCACCATAATTGATTTTCATAAACCTCTCAAACTCTAACCTCAAAGCGAACAGATTTTGGAGCGCAGATTATCTCCAACAATAAACGTGTGGAAAAAGTGAACTCAATCCCCAAAGTGCAAATTTATTCAACAAACCTTTCAATGCCACATGTTACGAAAACTTTTCAAGTAACTGTCCACAACAGATCTTTATGTTTATAATTTAAAACAAAAACGAATACAGTTAACCAATCTAGCATGAAATCTTTTAAATCAACTTACCCTTTAGTCTCATTATAACCACATCTTATTGGTTTTTCTACAAATGGCAGTGCTCTACAGAAAAAGGTTTGCAATGTACAGTGGTCCTGTGGGTTAAGTATTTTACCTAAGGCCTGCTGCGGGCAACAGAAATGCAGGGTTTGGACAGTAGTAACCATTAAGTGAACATCACGTCTGGCCTGCTGGGCTTTGAACCCAAACCCTGCAGTTGCCAACAAGGAGGCGTTGCCAAAGGCAATACACTTATCTGGAGCTTACAGTAGAAGTGCTTAAAGAATTATAATTATTAAACAGTTCGGTGGAACTTCAGCATGTTTTCAAACTCAATCTTAAAGAAACAGTACATTTCCAAAAATATTTTATTTTTACAGACTTATTTTTAATCTGTAGAATTTAAAAGGAGTCAAGCTAGCACTAAACTAACCTGGATTAGCATGCCAATTCATGCTAGTCTAAGATGTTGCAGATGTAAAATTATCTGAGAGATACAAGAGATCCGAGACAGCAGCTTATAATAGCACCTGGAAGACTGTTGGAGGAATCAAACGAGTGAATGGATAACAGCGCTGAGCTTGATTAAAATGCCCAGGGTGAACCGTGGCAACCATTGCTCAGAATCTGTCACGATTTAGAAGGTGTGAAGGATGTGTGAGGTGCACTCTGAGGAGTCATCGCTAGCCTGTATAACAGTCAGATAACCTACCGGAGAGGGATCGGTCATGGGCCATGAGTCCTTATCAAACCTAGCATAAATATCAGGCTTGAGTTTCCTAAAAGCCTCTTTGAGTTGAAAGGAGCTCAAGGTCACAGATTTTTTCCCTGCACTGCTGTAGCCATTCAACCGACTGAAAAGATGAGGAGCATTTCAAGATACAAACTGACAGATACACCATTGAGAGAGTAACAATTCTGATATTAATATTACGAGTCTGGGATACTTGTTTCTATCACCTTTTAAAATGGTAATTTATTAATGTGCTAAAAATGGAAAAATGGAAATTGTGATACTTTTTTCAGGATTCTTTGAAAATTAGAATGTTAAATGAAACATTTAGCATTTATTTAAAATAGAATCTTTGTAATAAGTTAAATGTATTTATTGATAAATTAATGCATCTTGCAGAATAAAATATCAATGATAATAATAATTTCTAAAAAAATAATTACCCCAAATTTTGAATGGAAGTGTATCGGATTTATGAAATGATTCAAGTGAAACTTTACATTAATTATCCCGCACAATCCATTCAAATTAAACTGTAGCATATAGTAAAAATTAACAAAAGGGACTGAAACTTGACTTGGATGTGTGACAAAAGACTAATAGTTGAGACTTTACTCTGCATCAGAGATTTTTGAATGTGTCTGGGTGAGGAGTACCCGTTCTCCATCATAGCCTGGGGAGCCAAATAATGAAAAGAACTGAAATAACAGAGGCTTCCCAGCTGCCCATTTCTGCATGCTAAAACCCTTGTGAACGTTAAAAGCTGAAATTGGTCTGAAAATCTCTGTAACTGTCTTAAATCACTCTTTCGGACCTCTTTAGAATATATTAATAACTAATAGATGATGTTGTCGTGATGGTGCATTCGATCAACACACACTGTCAAAACATCCACCTACACCTGTGAATATGCATACGCTGCTTCTTACATTAGGGTTTTTGTGGTTTGTTTACATTTATTTTCCCCTTCTCTGAGTTTCCTGTTTATGCTGAGGGGAAAGGGGAATGATGATTCCAACAGATAATGACTTGATGGCCTGAGGCGTTCTCACAAAACAGGCGCAAAGCGTATGTATGTGTATGTACGTGTGTGTTTGTGTGCCATCTCAAGTCTGGCCACACAAATCAATACCATCAAATGGCACCCTGCAGATCTCTGATAATTACAGAGCAGGATGCGGAAAAGAGCTTAAAGGGATAGTTCAGCCAAAAATGAAAATTCTGTCATTATTTAATCACCCTTGTGTCTCTCCAAACCTGTGTGTCTTTCCTTCGGCCTTGGAAGACAAACAGGGAATTTCTGTAGAATATAAGCCAAAAAGAAAAAGAAAAAGAAAAGAAAGAAAAGGCAGCAAATAAAAGGTGGATTAAAAGTTCAAGCCTTCTTAAAGGCATAGTTCACCCCAAAATTAAAATCAACCCATGATTTACTCACCCACAAGCTAGGTGTGTATGACTTTCATCTTTCAGACGAATACAGTTGGAGTTGTATTAAAAAATGTCCTGGCTCTTTCAAGATTTATAATGACAGTGATTGGGTGTTCAGATTTTTAAGTCCAATAAAGTGCATCTATCCATCATAAAAAGTACTCCACACGGCTCTGGGTGATTAATAAAGGCTGTTTAAAGTGAATCGATGCATTTGTGCAAGAAAAGTATCTATATTTAAAACTTTATAAACTAGTCTCTACATTGTAAAAAACAATTTGTTGAGTCAACTTAAACCCGGCTGCCTAAAAATTTTAAGTTCAGTCAACTCAAAAAAAAGTTTATTCAACTTGAAATGTTAAGTTATACTAAGTGACAACTTGGATATTTGAGTTGATTCAACTTAAAATTTTAAGCTTTTTAAGCTTTTAAGTTTAACAAGCACAAATATCTAAGTTGTCACTTAATACAACTTAACATGTCACGTTGACTAAACTTATTTGAGTTGAGTGAACTTAAAATTTTAAGGCAGCAGGGTAACAAACTATTTTAAGCTGACTCAACAAATTGTGGTTTTTGTTTTTTTTTTTTACAGTGTAGGTTCTGCTGTTGTACACACATTCACGAAAGAGTGGCATTCCAGTGCATGATGTAGGATGTAGATGTAGCTATCTGCATATTAGCTATTTGCTGTTAGGGATTTTACAATTATAGCTAATATCGACAAGTCAATAATTATTTCAAATTGTGGCTGATATATGGTCAATATTAAAATTATATTATTTGGTTAAAATGCTATTTTTTTTGTCTAAAATTAAAACACTTAAAAAAAATGAATTGAAGCATCATAGTTTTATAATGCGCATATATGTACATATGTGTATAATGTAAGAAAAAAATATTTTGTGATGGGATAAATATTACATTAACAGTTTTATTAAATTCTTAATGTTTTTAAAATATAAACTTTAAGTAAATGTTATGATGGCAAAGGCAACGGAAATCTAAAAATATGGGCTATCCAATATCGACGACATTTAGAAAATAAATTTCTTAATAAATGTCTCTAATATTGGACAGATAGCCAATTTAATTCAGATATATTGAACTTTAATAGTTTTTGTTTTATTCATTTAGTCATCACAGTTTTATAATGTACATATGTTCATAATTTAAGAAAAATATATTTTTATTTTGTGATGTGATAAAGAGTGTATTTAACAGTTTTATTAAATTATTAATGTTTTTAAAATATCAACTTTTAAGTGAAAGTTATATGTCGGCAAAGGCAACAGAAATCTAAAAATATGGACTATCCAATATCGACGACATTTAAAAAATAAATTTAGGAAAATCTCTAATATCGGACCAATAACCAATGTAATACCGATATACTGAACTTGAATGTTTGATTGTTTGTTTGTTTGTTTTTTCAGATTAATTTAGGCATCAATTTTATAATGTATTTTTTTTTTTATTTTGTGATGAAGATTACATTCAACATTTGTATTAATTTACTCATGTTTTTAAAATGTCAACTTTAAGTGAAAGTTATATGATGGTAAAGGTAACATAAAAGTAAAAATATGGGCTATATATATATATACATATATATATATATATATATAATATGGGCTCCAATATCGCCGACATTTAGAAAATTTAGAAAAATCTAATATATATAAAGTGTATAAAGCTGCTGTAAATAATAATACAAAATTATACAAATATTATACAAAAATCACACATGAAATTTTGAAAGTATGAAAGCATAAAGACTTTATTGTAAAATGTATTCTAATAATCTGTTTTATTTACAACTTAGAAAAAAACAATTTTTACAGTGCAGTACCAATATTCAATTCATGAATGCTATTCATGAATCACCCTTTTGGTTCAAATCTTATCGAGTGAATCAATTAATCCAGTTCACTAAGCCAGCCTAAATAATTCATTCACTACACAGACTGATCTGATCTTTGTGTTCACAGACTCAGTGATGCAATTCAGTCACAGCTCAGTGAAGTCATATGGAACACTGATATTTTTATGATTTTATTTATTTATTTAAAGTTTGACAGTTGACAGCCCCAGTTTTCATTCACTATTATTATACTGAAAACCGCATCCAGGATTCTCGTTAAAAATTCATCTTCCGTTTAACATGAAAGAAAGGTTCTGATCGACATGAGGGTGAGTAAATGACAGAAATGCTCATTTTTGTGTGAACTGTGCCTTTAAAGGTACAGCGCTACTGTATGTTTCTCTTCACCGCTGTTCTGTTTTGTTGCCAGAATCCATCTTCTACTCCTCGCCCTTTTAAAACTGACATATCCAGTTCACGTCAAGGCTGTGGTGGGTGAGAAACACTCTCAGGTTCTCCTCTACTGTAATACCTGCGAGCAGCTACTCCCTCCTCGACTCAATGGAGTGAATTTCTTTCCAGTGAGCGAACACCGACTCATCTCTGAAATACTAAAGTTTACCTAGGGTGAGAGACAACGACATGTGAATACTTGTTTCTTTTCACTCTCGTGTTTGCTGCAATGCCTGCTCTTGACGCGATTTCAACTTATTTTCTCCCAAGGAAAAAGCCTGAATCATAAATTATTACAGACACAAAAGATGATACAATAAAAGGCAGGAGTTTTGTACGCAAAAGCATCTCAGGAATTGATTGAATCAATCGAGTCTTTAGTCTAAACTCCCACTGCTCGATATTGTGGCACCAAACGATGGGTATTTCTTAAAATATCTAGTCAGAAGTACGATTCAAATATCAATAAATATGGGAATGTTGTCACTGTAGTCTCTCAACCATTGAAAATAAAGAAAAAGCTTTATTTTTTGCTCATTTCGATTGGAAAAAAAGTGAATGAGAGAAAGAAATAGAGAAAAAGCGAGAGAGGGAGATGAAAGCGAGTCTTGCATTTGTAACACTTTCATCTATTCTCACAATAATGCCCTTTAGAGTAAATGAGCTCCATGTTTCAAATGTGACAAGCCTCTCTTGAACTGATGAACAGTCAGATTATACTTTCATTCTGCCTGCAGTAGCTGCAAATGTATGAATGCACAGTCGCAATATAGAAACATGGACAAATGAAGAGGAACTCATCCTCTCATGATAAAAATTAAAACATTGTTCTATTCTTCTGACGGTTTTTGTTTAGATTTTATTTCTGTCTTACAAATAAAATAAAATAAATAAACATTTCAATCTAAAAAAAAGAAGAATTTATTTTTTTAATTAAATGAATTAAAAGTGAAAGTAAAGACTTTTTTAATTACAAAATGTTCTAATTCAAATAAAACATCCAACATGTATCACAGCTTCCACAAAAATATTAAGCCGAACAACTGTTTTCAACATTAATTATGATAATAATAAATGATTCAGAGCACCCAAATCAGCATATTAGAATGATTTCTGAAGGATCATGTGACATTGAAGACTGCATGCAGCAATTACCGGGGTTCAAGCGTTAAGGCATTTAAGCACATTTAAAAAAAGAAAATAAATATTATTTATGAAGCCTGTAACAGCAGATTTAAAAAAGCATTTTTTGGAAAATCCAGGTCATTTACCATAGAAATATGATGTTTTCTTTTAACATTTATGACTGTTATAGCGCCAGCTGTGGTCTGATCTCCCTGAAACTTTGCACCTGTCGCATGTGCTCACCAGGGTTTTGTGAAGTTTTGAGTTTTTGTTTAGGTTTTATAGGCTTTTGGGTATATTTGGACAGGCCCCTTTTCTAAACAATCCCGTTATAGCTTCCCAAAGGGTAAATTTCAACATTTTTTGTTAATTATTAACCTAGAGAGTCCAGAGAATAACACTGCAGTGTTTTGTTTTGTTTTTTTCCAGATTGAGTGAAAAGCCTAGGACTACTATAGTTTGCAAAAGTAATTTTTTCACACCTTCTCAATCATTTTACTAACGGTTTGACTGACAGAGGAAAAGTAGTTCGGAATGAGGAGGTCAATCATATGATATGAATATCGTGCGTATGTGTGAAAACAATCATTTACGCCCTTGGAAAATGCGATATCGCCCCTCAGTGGCCGATTTCTTTCAAATTTCTCACAGACCTTTAGGGGCGTGAGTCAAACAGGCCCCACCGAGTTTCGTTCCGATCAGCCTTGTTGTTAACCTTGTCTAATAGGTGCTCAAAGTTCATCAGCCTATGGCGGCAATGTTTTTTGAGATACACAAATTTCCTTATAGACACTAATGGCACTTTGGACCAAGAGCGTGCGTACTGATTTTCATGCTGATAGGACAAACAGTTGCGTAGTTATCGTTGATTTTATGTTTTTTTCCCCTCCTCTTATAGTGCTACCAAGTGGCCAAGCTCTGCGTCTTGTTTGCAAAATACCCAAAAATTTGAGAAAAACAAGTGATTTATATACTTTTTAATGTCATATTTTGTAATATTGGTGTTGGTTTATTTTTGTACTGCAATTTTTTTCTCATCCAATATTTTAAGGAGACATTGTCTAAAGGTGACAGAAAAAGCAAGGAGGAACACAAGCAAAATTCAAACCTGCATCCCTGAGAGCACAATTGCACATACAGTATAAGCCATGAGCAAATTGTGCGACGGCTGTGACAATATTGCCCTATTTTTATTCATTCCCTGTCTTACAGGTCCAGAATTAGTACAATGGTTTAGGCTTGGTCATTGTTAGGTCTATAAATGTGTGTTTGCCACTGTTAATCTGATCTTTTCCGATCTATGCCAATAACTACAGCTCTCCCTTGAGCATAGAAATGAACACTAGATGCTTATTTAATATAATGTGCACAGCTTGTATAAAATAACACTCTGCAAGTGTGTATATATTGCACCTGATTTTCCAAGTTATACAAGCCCTCAAAAAATTTAGATGAGTTTTTAATGAAGAAAATGTTAAAAACAATGAGAAAGGAGAATATCTATCAGCATTCCTTTTCTTTTCCGGAAGTGGAAAAATAGAGCAAGACAGAGAGAGAGGGAAAGATACTAGGAGAGCCATTAGAGCTGGCCTGTGAGATCTCATTAATGCGAGTGTTGAAAAGGCGTTTATAAAGGTCCTCGGCCAGTCCTAACCCGACTGTACTTCTGTAAGTAATGCTTCAATCTCCAGACTCCCCAAAGGACAGAGAGACTCTTATTACTGCATCAGACTGGTAATGAGTCAGCTTGCCTTGCTGCACACACGGCTTGCATGTGCTCCTCTTTAATCATGGCCACTTGTAATGACATACACGAAGGTCAGCGAGAAGACAATCAGATGCTCAGATGTAGGGGATCTGGATTTGGAACTCTTAAACACGACCATAAAATGACTTGGACTATCTGCCTATCTACTCAATGGCTTATCTATTTGTCTGTCCATCTGCCAATTTAAGAGTCAATTTCTCTATGTAGTTTATTTATCTATTTCTTATCTACCCTTCAGTCTATCTATCTGTCTGTTTATTCATCTGTCATTTTGTCTTTTTATCTGTTTGTCTCTCATCTGTCAGTTCTTCTATCAATCTTTTGAAGTCTTTGACAAATTTAAATATCTATACTTGTGTCTAACTATCTGTCTGTCCATCTGTCTGCATATCTGTTTATCAATCTGTCTGTCCTTCCATCTGTCTACTGGTCCGTCTATCTATTCTTCCATCTGTCCTTTCTTCTATCTGTCTGTCTGTCTGTCCATCTGTCTGTCGGTCTGTCCATTTGCCTATCCGGCTGCTTACCTATCTATCTATCCATCTATCTATCTATCTATCTATCTATCTATCTATCTGTTCGTCCATCTGTCTATCTATCCATTTGTCCATCCATGCATTCGTCCATTTGTCTATCCATCTATCCATCCATTTGTCTATCTATCCATCCATTCATCCATCCATCCATCCAGTTGATCTGTCCATCCATCCATCCATCTATCTATCCATATATTCGTCCGTCCGTCTGTCCATCCATCCATCTATTCGTCCAACTGTCCATCCATCCATCCGTCCATCCATCCGTTTATCTATCCATCCATTCGTCCATCCATCCATCCATCCATTCATCTGTCCGTCCATCCGTCCGTCCATCCATCCATTCATGCATCCATCCATAGGTCTATCTATCTATCTATCTATCTATCTATCCATCTATTTATGTATCTATCTATGTGTCCGTCCATCCATCCATCTATCTATCTATCTATCTGTCCCTCAATCTGTCCGTCTATCTATCTATCTATCTATCTATCTATCTTTTTCATGTGTCTATCTATGCAATTCATATATCTATCTTTTTATCTATCGACCTGTCAGATTGTCTATCCATCCATCTGCCTATCTATTCTTCTGTCTGTCTATCCATATATCTCACCGTTCGAATGTTTGTCCGTATCTACCTACCTATTAATTTGTCTATCCATTAATTTGTCCATCTATTTATCTGTCCATCCATTGCAGATACACTGTTATCAGTTAAATATCAGCTTTTAAAAAAAAAAAAAAAAAAAAAAAAAAAAAACTTGTATTACTATATCTACTTTGGGGACAAAATGTCCCTACAAATATAGCAATACAAGTAAGTTTTGACCTTGTAGGGACATTTTTTTGGTCCCCATCAAACAGCCTTATAAACCAGACAGAATTATCTTTTTTTTTTTTTTTTTTTTTAATTTTAAATAGCAGAAAGTTTTGTGTGAGGCGTAGGTTAAGTGGCAGGGTTAAGGAAGGGGATAGAAAATACAGTTTGTACAGTATAAAAACATTACGTCTATGAAAAGCACCCATAAAGCATGAAAACCTGTGTGTGTGTGTGTGTGTGTGTGTGTGTGTGGTCAGTTCACTCACTGGCCTCAAATCAACCTAATAAGGTCATGTAGACCATTTATGTGTGATGAATGTGACTGCGATATGAGCCAAAACTGTGCTAAAAACAACCAAAGGCAACAGGTTACAACAAACCAGACAGCTCTCAGTTTCTGATTCATCATTAAATTGTTCTCTGGAGGCTCATGGAGCTCATGGGACATGTCCCAGACGTTCATGGGACCTGGCGGGACACTTTAGGGAGTTGTTTGTGACTGTCTTCAACAGGACTTTGACAAGCAATTAGGTATTTTTTCTTAAGATTATACAAAACATATTACTCTCCGACTCAAGTGTACCCTCCGTTGTGGTTACTTTTTTTTAAAAAAGACCTTTAAAAATGACCTTGAACATTGTCATTGTCATAGATGAGATTTATCGATTTCAAAAACGGTGCCTTGTCGTACTGCAATATAGCCACTTTGGCAGGTAAGAGAATTAAAATTCATGGTTGTCAAAAACTGTTCTAACTTTCTCTCTCTCTCTACTACTTTTCATTCCTGCCTCTGCAGTCGCTGTCCATCTGCGTGATAAACTCTTAATCAATGTAAAACGCCCTCGCCGTGTTTACTGATTGGCTTACGAGAACGAGCCTGTCCGCTGTCACTTCTCATTGCCGGACTGGAACGCTCTTGAGCTGTCTAACGAAAGGCGAATTTGATTCACGCGACGACCAGTGAGCGGCTGTCACTTTTCACGAGGAATGAACCAGGGCACTGTGCACAAGAGGACTAAGTGCTTTCTGATTTCTGACTGTCAGGACTACAGGAAGCCACAGTTTTGCATATTTGATTTGAACTATTTGTTGAGGTTCAAAATGGCTGTGCTGTTTAATATTGATTCAAAATGGTTTTAACATCCATTTACAATCGTATTCCACATATTCAGTTGATTTGTGCAGTTAATGTTGAGATAATAGACAAAAAGTAAGCAATTTTGTCTTTAAGTGGCGGGATTATACGTTTCTGCAAATGTTGCTTTGCTTTCTGTAGCCTTACATGTCAGGCTGACAAGCAAATCGAGGTCTCCTTCAGCCCCTGATGGTAATTGGTGTGACATCTCCAGGGGTTTCTTCCTGCAAGTCTCTCAGCTTGTAAAGACACCTTATATCATCACAGCCCTTGATCAGCTCTCCCCATTAGAAGCTTAAGAATTATAAAAGATGAAAGGCTATGAATTATGGCTATGTAATGACTTTGATCAAAGCAATAAGTGTAACGCAAACCACTAATGATTTACGCCCCCTAAACGCAATTCCACTTACACAGAGATGCATTATGAGTTTATTTGTATGTATTAATGTGCCAAAAAATTCATACATATAACCCACATATACACTAATGCAATACGACAGTGATAAATTCAAAGCCTTATTCACTAACTGCCGGCAACAACCATGCGAGTCCAACAAATATTCAATAAGTAATTAAATTATTAATAATCACAATAAACAATGTTTTCACAAAGCAATATTGCAATAATTAGATAAACTATAGACTGTTAAGGGTTGCCAAGCAACTCAGTGCATTAATATAGAATTCAGTTTGATATGCAGCAGTGTGATGTGTATACAATATACAGACAAGCGTCTGTCCTTCTTGTTCTAATTAACAGGTCTGGCTCATCCAGACAGTTGTGTGAGGACAAATCTTGATAACATACAGTGACATTCTAAAGAACTACAACAGTTTGGGGAATGTTCTTTTCTCTTCCAGCATAACAATGTGCCTGTACACAATGTGAGATACATATAGAAATGATTTCCTGAGTCTGGTGAACAAGATCCATTTCTTTGTGGACAGAGGTATTGTCATTTTGGAATCAAAAAGTCGCTCCCCAAACTGTTGCTATAAGCATGGAAGCTCAGAATTCTCTAGAATGTCACTGTATGGTGTAGAACTAAGATTTGTTTGACCATTTAGTGCTTAAAGTGTATATCTCCTTGTTTTACATTGTCTTTGAATGTTGGAATAAGTATTTAAAGTGCAGTCACAATTTAGGAATAAGAATTTAAAGCAGGAGACACCAGGGGTGACTATAACATGGAACTTTGATTTTTTTTTTGGTAACAATATAGATAGGTACATACAGGCAGATGGACAAAAGAATGGAGAGAAAGAAAGACAGAATGACAGATAGATAGATGGACAGAATGACAAATAGAACGATAGTGTCACGGCCAGATAGAAAGGCGAATGGACGGACGGACCGATAGACAGACAGGCAACCGGCCGACGGATGGACAGATAGATGTTGAGTGGCTTGATGGGCTAATGGGTTGCTTGGTGTCGATCAATCAACCTGTGGACAGGTTTGATGTGTTTCCTATTTAATTATCTGCCTGCTTGTTTGTTTATTTAATCTGGATGGCAAGAGCAGCAAAGAGGAGCAGATGGCATCTCAAAGAAACACAGTCTCATCAGGAGGTCCAAAATCCACAGGAAAAAAACGGGGAAAAAGGGAAAAACCCTGCGAGTTTTGGCAGAGGGACACGCACTGACCTTCTGTCCTGTCTGCCTGCCTGCAGAGTAGCACGAGCACCAGCCGTGGAGGAAGATAACAAGACGCGAGACTCCTCAGATCTCCCCGGCCTATTACTGCACTATTATCCTCCGTTATTAAGTTTCTCGGGCCTGTTTGACTGATGGCTGAATGAAACGGGGGTCAATTTATTAGGGGAGCCTGTTCTGAGACAGAGAAGAATGAAGGACAATGGTCAATTTGTCATCTTTTATATGCCACCACTGATGCATTTAAGAAGTTGCTGCCATTAAAATTGGAGGCAAAACACCGTAATTACAATGGCGGCTTCAATGAAGTCAATCCAATAAACCATTAAGGCACATGATCTGCTTGGTATTTAAAGTGCTGTATTTGTGCACAACACTTTGGATTGAAGAACTGAATTGTAAAAATAAACTACAAAACAAAAAATAAAAATTGGACATGCAATATTATTCAATTTAACATACAATAAATGTCTTCAAAATCTTTCATCAGCCTTGTAAAAATAAAAGGTGCTAATGCAACGGAGGCCGCATAGAAAGAGCATTGCAGGTAAACCTCACTCCACTGATTTCAAGAGAAGCACTAGCTGCTGACGCTAGAGGCTGAGGTCTTTAGCATCCTTGTAAGTGTGTCCACCTCCCATGCTGGGAATGCCAGTTTGAATCCCACTTGGACTGAGTAAGGCAAGTAGAACCGGAGGGGTTATATTGGTGCCGTGACCCAGAAAGGAGTGAGGTTTAGGGGGGTGAGTATAATAGAGCCAGCTAGTAAGAGCTGTGCAGGTAAACCTCACTTCCTTTGATTTCAAGAGGCCTCCCATGCCATACATGCTGGTTTGAATCTTGCTTAAAGCGTGAGGCGAGTAGAACATAAGGGATCGAATTGGTGCCGTGACCCGAACAGGAGTGAGGTTTGAGGGGGTGAGTGTAACAGAGGTCAGCTAGTAAGGGTTGAAAAGGTAAAACTCATTCTCTTAATTTCAAGAGGCCTCCCATGCTGGAAATGCTGGTTCGAAAGTTTCCCGCCAAATTTCTTTCATCTAGAAAGAATTATTTCTTTCTAGATGAATGATGGGAGCCTGAAATTTCCCACCAAACAACAAACAAGACATAAAAATGCAAACACAAACAACAGAAGGTTTGAGGGGGTGATTGTAATGGAGGCCAGCTAGTAAGAGCTGTGCAGGTTAACCTCACTCCCTTGATTTCAAGAAGCCTTCCATGCCGTAAATGCTGGTTCGAATCCTGCTTAGCGTGTGAGGTGGGTAGAGCCTAAAGGGTCGAATTGGTGCCGTGACCCGGATGGGAGTGAAGTTTGGGGGGGGGGGTGAGTGTAACGGAGACCAGCTAGTAAGAGCTGTGCAGGTAAACCTCACTCCTTTGATTTCAAGAGGCCAAAAATGCTGGTTTGAATCTTGCTTAAAGTGTGAGGCAAGTAGAACCTAAGGGTTCGAATTGGTGCCGTGACCTGAATAGGAGTGAGGTTTGAGGGGGTGAGTGTAACAGAGGTCAGCTAGTAAGGGTTGAGCAAGTAAAACTCATTCTCTTAATTTTTAAGAGGCCTCTCATGCTGGAAATGCTGGTTCGAATCCTGTTCAGAGCATGTGAGGCGAGTATAACCAAACGGGTCAAATTGATGACATGACCTGGATGGAAGTGAGGTTTGAGGGGGTGATTGTAATGGAGGCCAGCTAGTAAGAGCAGTGCAGGTTAACCTCACTCCCTTGATTTCAAGAAGCCTCCCATGCCGTAAATGCTGGTTTGAATCCTGCTTAGAGTGTGAGGTGAGTAGAAGCTAATGGGTCGAATTGGTGCCATGACCCGGATGAGAGTGAAGTTTAAGGGGGTGAGTGTAACGGAGGCCAGCTATTAAGAGCTGTGCAGGTAAACCTCACTCCTTTGATTTCAAGAGGCCTCCCATGCCATAAATGCTGGTTCAAATCTCACTCAGAGCATGAGGTGAGTAAAACCTAAGGGATCAAATTGGTGCCGTGACCCTGATAGGAGTGAGGTTTGAGGGGGTGAGTGTAATGGAGGTCAGCTAGTAAAGACTGTGCAGGTAAACCTAACTCTCTTGATTTCAAGAAGCCCCTCATGCTGTAAATGCTGGTTTGAATCCTGCTTAGAGCGTGTGAGGTGAGCACAACCAAAGGGGTCAAACTGGTGCCATGACCTGGATGGGAGTGAGGTTTGAGGGGGTGAGTGTAAAGGAGACCAGCTAGTAAGAGCTGTGCAGGTAAACCTCACTCCTTTGGTTTCAAGAAGCCTTACAATGCCATAAACGTTGGTTCGAATCCAACCATGTAAGGCGAGTACAACCGAAAGCGTCAAATTGGTGCCGTGACCCGGATGGGAGTGATGTAAACCTCACTCCCCTGAGTGCGCCCACCTGCCATGCCAGAAACGCAAATTCAAATCCCACTCGGAGCACGTAAAACTAGATGAGTTCCACTAGCAGTGTCAAAGTTAGGTTCAACACCCAGATAGTCTATAAAATCCCTTGTGCAAAAAGAAGTGGGCTTAAAAGTGCATATTAAATGTGCACTTGTAGTCAGTTGTTACTTTGGATAAAAACATCTGCCAAATAAATAATTCTTTTTTGTTTCCCACAACCATAAAAAATTTTTGTTTGTGAAAGATTGAATTGTACAACTTTTCATTTGTTCACAGTGTTGACTAGCTTCTCTAGTCTCAATTTCCTGTAGGCTGGAGTACATTGAATGATATAGCAGCTGTGAGACACAAAGAAAGAAATGGAACTGAGAGACACAGAGATAAAGAGCACTGGTAAGTGAACTTGGGTCACTAGGCATTTGCCTGGGGTTTTTACATTACATCAAATCCAACTCACTGTTGGCAGCACATAGTATCCCTCATAGCTCCATTACAACATCTGGAGACTCGCCATGACAGCAGTTCAACTTCAGACTGCTGTGCCTTACTGTCTTGGACACAATGGCTCACTAATGACTTGTGGGTGAAGATCAAGGACAATGTCTTAGGACTAAGGCAGAGAAATTCAAGCTGGATTTTCTTAAGTATTTATACTTGATGAGCAAGCCTAGAACATTTTTTTAACAAACACACAATGTACCAGAAATTGTTACATTTCAGAAACAAGTAATGTCCATCATTTTTTATAAGCTACATATAGTTTTCATTGTCAGGGCTACAATTTGAATTTCTGAAAGAAAATAGTAGCAGAAACTTGTTTTCTTTGTTTACAAACATGAAAATATGAAAATGCAAAGACAAATGATGGGAGTCTGAAATTTTCCACCAAATGTCTTTTCTGTCTTTACAAACAAGATGTAAAAATGCAAAGATGAATGATGGGAGCCTGAAATTTTCTACCAAATTTCATTTTTTTCATTACAAACAAGATGTGAAAATGCAAAGACTAATGTCAGAAGCCTGAAATTTCCTATCAAATGTTTTTCTTTTCAAATGAGACAAGACGTGAAAACACAGAGATGAATGATGGGAGCCTGAAATGACCCACTGAAGGGCAGAATCCAAAGACGAATGACAGGAGACAAAATTTTCTGCCAAATGTCTTTTGTGTTTTTTCGAACAAGATGTAAAAATGCAAAGACAAATGATGGGAGCCTAAAATTTCCTGCCAAATGTCTTTTCTGTCTTTCCGAACAAGATGTAAAAATGCAAAGACAAATGATGGGAGCCTAAAATTTCCCACTAAATTTAATTTCTTTCTTTATAAACAAGAAGTAAAAATGCAAAGATGAATGACAGAAGCCCAAAATTTCCTACCAAATTTTTCTTTTCAAATGAGACATAAAAACACAAAGATGAATGACGAGAGCCTGAAATTAGCCACTTAAAGTTTTTTTTTTATTATTATTTTTATTTTTTTTATTAATACAAATTAAATGTAATGCAGAATGACTGGAGCCAAAAATTCCTGCCAAATTGCGTTCTTTTTTTCAGTTATAGACAAGACGTGAAAATGCAAACACAAACAACAGAAGTCTAAAAGTTCCCGCTAAATTTCTCTTTTTAATTGAGACATGAAAACACAAAGATGAATGAGGGGAGCCTGAAATTTCCCACCAAATTTAATTTCTTTCTTTACGAACAAGATGTGAAAATGCAAAGACAAATGATGGGAGCCTAAAATTTCCTGCCAAATGTCTTTTCTGTCTTTCCGAACAAGATGTAAAAATGCAAAGACAAATGATGGGAGCCTGAAATTTCTCACCAAACTTCATTTCTTTCTTTATAATCAAGGCATGAAAATGCAAAGATGAATGACAGAAGCCCAAAATTTCCTACCAAATTTTTCTTTTCAAATGAGACATCAAAACAAAAAGATGAATGACGAGAGCCTGAAATTAGCCACTTAAAGTTTTTCTTTATTTTTATTTTTTTTATTAATACAAATTAAATGTAATGCAGAATGACTGGAGCCAAAAATTCCCGCCAAATGTATTTCTTTTTTTCAGTTATAGACAAGACATGAAAATGCAAACACAAACAACAGAAGTCTAAAAGTTCCCGCTAAATTTCTCTTTTTAATTGAGACATGAAAACACAAAGATGAATGAGGGGAGCCTGAAATTTCCCACCAAATTTAATTTCTTTCTTTACGAACAAGATGTGAAAATGCAAAGATGAATGATGGGAGCCTGAAATTTCCTACCATATTTCTTTTCTTTGAAAATGCAAAAACAAATAACAGAAGAATGAAAATGAAATTCTTTACAAACAAGAAGTAAAAATGCAAAGACGAATGACAGAAGCTGGAAATTTCCCACCAAATTTCTTTCTTTTCAAACGAGACGTGAAAACACAAAGACGAATGATGGGAGCCTGAAATTACCCATTGAAAGTTTTGTTTTATTATTATTATTATTATTATTATTATTATTTAAAAAAAAAAAAAAAAATGAAATGTGAAAATGCAAATACAAATGACGAATCATGGGAGCCTGAAATTTCCCCCCAAATTTCTTTCTTTACAAACAAGACATTAAAACAAAAAGATGAACGAGGGGAGGCTAAAATTTCCCACCAAATTTCTTTCTTTACAAACAAGATGTGAAAATGCAAAGACAAATGACAGAAGAATGAAGTTTCCCACCAAATTGCATTTCTTTCTTTACAAACAAGAAGTAAAAATGCAAAGATGAATGACAGAACCTGGAAACTTCCCACCAAATTTCATTCCTTTCAAACAAGACATGAAAACACAAAGATGAATTATGCAAGCCTGAAAGTTCCTGCTTTTTTTTTTTTTTACAAATGAAATGTGAAAATGCAAAGACAAATGGCAGGAGCCAAAAGGTCCCACCAAATGTCTTTACGAACAAGATGTTAAAATGCAAAGATGAATGATGGGAGTCCAGAATTTCCCACCAAATTTCTTTCTTTAAAAAAAAAAAAAAAAAAAAAAAGACATGAAAACACAAAGACAAATGATGGGTGCCTGAAACTTCCCAGCAAATTTCTTTTCTTTTTTTACAAACATGACTGACTTAAAAATGCAAATTTACAATGACAGAAGAATTAAAATTTCCACAAAATTTCTTGAATAATTAAAGACACAAAGACAAATTATGGGAGCCTGAAAGTTCCCACCAAATTTCTTTATTTACAAACAAGACATTAAAACAAAAAGATGAACGAGGGGAGGCTAAAATTTCCCACCAAATTTCTTTCTTTACAAACAAGATGTGAAAATGCAAAGACAAATGACAGAAGAATGAAGTTTCCCACCAAATTGCATTTCTTTCTTTACAAACAAGAAGTAAAAATGCAAAGAGTAATGACAGAACCTGGAAACTTCCCACCAAATTTCATTCCTTTCAAACAAGACATGAAAACACAAAGATAAATTATGCAAGCCTGAAAGTTCCTGCTTATTTTTTATTTTTTTAACAAATGAAATGTGAAAATGCAAAGACAAATGGCAGGAGCCAAAAGGTCCCACCAAATGTCTTTATGAACAAGATATCAAAATGCAAAGACAAATGATGGGAGTCCAGAATTTCCCACCAAATTTCTTTCTTTAAAAAAAAAAAAAAAAAAAAGACATGAAAACACAAAGACAAACGATGGGAGCCTGTAACTTCCCACCAAATTTCTTTTCTTTCTTTACAAACATGACTGACTTGTAAATGCAAATTCACAATGACAGAAGAATTAAAATTCCCACAAAATTTCTTGAAGACTTAAAAACACAAAGACCAACTATGGAAGCCTGAAAGTTCCCACCAAATTGATCCCAAAAATTCTTCAACTTAAAAATGAAGCAAGATTTGTCCGTAATGTACCTCCACACAAAACACGGTTGCTGTGCCAGAGGTATAATGGGAGTATATTGCTTTATCAGCCAAGTGCAGTTTCAGGATCGACTCAATTACCTACAACAGCTTAGTCAGATTTCATTCAACACTCTCAGAAAAAAAGGTACAAAAGCTGTCACTGGGGCAGAACCTTTTCAAAAGGTACACCTTTGTTCCTAAAGGGCCCATACTGGTACCAGTGACAGCTTTTCTAAGAGTGAACAATACCTTTTATAACACCTTTGGTTCACTCCATGTGGAAAAAATCATTGGCACACTCTTAATCTAAGCATGTACATTAAGGCAAAACCACATTTTGCTATCAAACGGATTTAACCGCTTACTTTCCTCATTGTAAATGTTCACATTTCTGCCCTACATTTGAGATAATTTCTATCAAATTGTGTCCCACAAGCCCCCTCTCACTTTCCACACAGTCTCTCTCTCTCGCACATCGCATACCGGGCTGCACCAACAGATGGGGAGTCATTAACAGGCCCCCCAGACGATAGTGTTTGATTGGCTTGCCCTGACCCTCAGCTCTGTGCTTCAGAGAATGCCCGTGAGAAGAGCTCGCACCTTTGACTGTCCGCCCGCTCGCCTCTACACTGTCCCACTTTGAACTCCTCAGCAGTGAGAGAAGCATCTACTAAGAAGACTCATTTGGATATGAAAGAATTCCTGATGGCTTCACCGGGACGAGAATAACCGAGATTAAAGGACAAACGACAGCGGTGGCAAGGCAATTAATCATATCTACAGAAATGTTACACTGTAAAAGTGGAAGAGGACTAGGGCAGTCAAGCTCCAAAATGACAAAAAAACACCTTAAACGTATCATAAAACTGGTCCATATGGCTTCTGCACTATATTACACATCTCCTGAAATAATTAGAAGAGGAACATACCAGAATTTAACCAAAACAAAAATGAATTTGAAATTACAAGTACAAGTATTGCCAAAATTACTGATATTAAGGCAACGCACAAGAAATACTAACCTCTCAGTGTAGTCGTGTCCCATATAGAAACGAGAATGTGAGCAAACCGCCCTGGTCTTCATTTCCTCATCATGCAGTCAGTACAGTGGGACCCTGAGGTTCGTGCCACCGGGGGCCACCTCTCTCCTGCCAAAGGGAGGTCGACTGAAGTGGGTTCAGGCCCCAGGGCTAGCCAAAGGCGACAGAGATATGGAGTCCCACTGCCCTCAGATAAACTTATCAGCAGCCTCGAAGGGATGCCTTACTGTCAAAGCACAGATGCCGTCAGCCCAGGCTGGGGAAACAACTTTAGCGGGCCTGAAGGAAAACCAGCAGCCACTGTAAAACACCGAGCGGTAGCCTGCGGACAGACGCCTGCAAAAGACAGGTAACATATGTTCACCCACAGGTTGAGGTAAAAGTTGGCGACCAATCTGGTGGCGGTGCACTTTTAAGCTGCTGGATGTACCATCGATGCTTTAATCGTAAATAATTTGAGGTAAATAAGATTTTGTGACTATAATTAATGCTGTAAGTAATTAAATTATAATTAATTCTACTTATAAGTGGTTGAGGAAAAGGATGCGGCTGCATCTGGTTCATAGAGCCGGACACTAATTGCATTAGCCCATTGATTCATTCACATGCACAAAATCCATTAATTCATCCCGTATCCTTACGTGAGACCATCTTACAGCCCCGCTGAGTACATGTATAGACCGCCACGCAGCATGTATTGAATACTGATGGCGGTCCTAATAGCGCTGCCGATGGGAGCAATTGCGCTCTGCTTTTATGGTGCTACTGCAACACGGTGCATGCATTTGTATATTTATTGGAGCACAAGTGCAGAACGGAAGAGATAGAAGAGGGCAGGTATGGGGTAATGACATTCACGGATTTACAGTTCGCTCCATTTAGATGTGAGCTGATTAGAATGAGATTTTACTCGAAAAGGCAAGGATCGCATGTTGTAGTCGTCACTGTTTTGTGTTTTCATCACAGGAGGATTAATTACAAATGATTTCATTGCTAATCTGTAAAAGCCTACTCGTCTCTAAAAATTAAACCGTATGACCCCGAAAAGATATCAGAGTATTAAGGAAACTGCAACAGAACATGTTGTTTGACATGCTAATACATGGATTTGAGATAAACAATAAAACAATATAACAAGGAAAGGCTGATGTAAAACAAAACGGATATTTTGTTTACTCACAGACAAAACTGTATAATCCGTAAAGAGCTTGATTGACAGGCGTTCTGACCAATCATAATGCCGAATCTGCCATAGTATCTGACTAACAAATCAGATGGGAGAGTAGATTAATTTCGGTGGACTTAAACTTTTAAAATTGCACGTATTGACGTTTTTCCGTGGTTGAAATAAAATACGTTCTGATGTTCATTCATGTTTTTTCATGCTTTTTCATGACACATTAAAGAGCCACAAAACGGTATTTATTGTTTGAATTTCTAAATGACAGCATTTTAAATCTGAGACATTGTTTCATACCAAAAGTAACCTGCTCTGTCTTGTCTTGTTTAAAGATGCTGATTTCATTTTCCAGCAGGATTTGGCACCTGGCCACACTGCCAAAAGCACCAAAAGTTGGTTAAATGTCCATGGTGTTGGTGTGCTTGACTGGAAAGCAAACTCACCAGACCTGAACCCCATAGAGAATCTATGGGTTATTGTCAAGAGGAAAATGAGAAACAAGAGACCAAAAAATGCTCACAATTCTGACTTTTTTTCTCAGAACCACATGATATAAACTCACAATCGTGTGTTTTAGAGTCAGAATTGCAGGATATACTCTGACTTTTCAATTAGGACATTTTTTCTCAGAATTGTGAGATATAAAGTCAGAATTCTGGGATGTGAACTTGCAATTCTGACCTTTTTTTTGCAAATGTGAGTTTACATCTCAATTCTGACTTTTTTCTCAGAATTTCATGATATGCAAGATATAAACTCCTGCCTTTTTAATTCAGAATTTTTTCTCACAAATAAACTGACACTTCTGACCATTTTCTCCCAAAGATATAAAGTCAGAATTATGGGATGTGAACTCGCAATTCTGACTTTTTTCTTGCAAATGTAAGTTTACATCTCACAATTCTGACATTTATCTCAAAATTACATGATATAAATTCACAATTACAAGTTTTAAAGTCAGAATTGTGAAATATAAAGTCAGAATTGCGGGATATAAACTCCTGAATTTTTAATTCAGACTTTTTTCTGACAAATAAACACACTTCTGACCATTTTCTCACAAAGATATAAAGTCAGAATTACGGGAAGTTTTTTTTTTTTGCATATGCAAGTTTACATCTCGCAATTCTGCCGTTTGGAAGATATAAACTCGACATTGGAAGATATAAAGTCAGAACTGTGAGATGGCTATAAGCTCACAATTTTGAGTTATATAGTCAGAATAGCAAGGTTTTCCCCCGGTTTCACAGACAAGGCTTAAGCCTAGTCCTAGACTAAAATGTAAGTCTGAGCTGTTTCAGCTGAAAGAAACTTGCACTGACTGATCTTAAAATATATCAGTGTCTTGTTTTATCTTAAGATTTGTTGTTCAAATAAATGCAGCCTCTGTGAATTTTTAAAAATCTTACAAGTGACCATCTCTGTTTGCTCATCTCATCTCTTACATACAAACAAAACAAAAAATTCTATAAAAACAAACAGAAACCTCAGCATTCTTTAACAACATGACATCCACACGCTGAAAGAGACACAGGAAGTGACAGAAGATCTGAGCCGCCATTTCCCAACGCACAGCCTTATGGCGACTAAAACACCTGCACATATGCTAGCACCAGGTAGCCTCGAGAAGCATGATCCATAGCAGGTAATACCACAGTTAATGAAAGCTGAGGATGAAAACACACTGGCTTCCTGCCACCTTCATGCAGTTTTGAGTCTCAGCGTATCCATGGGAGACGACCTAACCCATCACATTGTTCTTCTCTCTCCAGCTGAGCCTATATAACCCTCATCTCTGACTCTCTTTCTTCTCATCCTTCTCTCTCTTGTCGTAGAATGGCCCACGCTGAGTGCTAGTTAGCCTCCTTCGCAGTTTCCCTCCAGCATGCGCTCCATTTCCCTATTCAGAATGAGATTACACCATCCTCACGGGGTTAGCATTTGATGTGCAAAATAAAAAGTTGCTTTGTGTCCTTTTTGATATTATTATTCAGCTCCTTCCCACAATGCACCTGTCTTGACCATAGATCTTAATAATTCTATTTTAACTGTGCTATCTGAAGTAAGACCAGGTAAAACCATGAATAGTCTCTCATTACCAGTACAATTATGGCTTCTTTAAAACCAACTAGTCCCTGATAGCACACATACATCATGGAGACATCTGTCTGATATCTGCAAGACGTATTTTTTTAGAATGTTGGCTCATCTGCAATACGTCTATTGGACGTTTCCTATCAGATGTCAAATACATGTATATTAGATGTCTTTAAGATGTTTATGATTTAGAGTGTATGTAAAACTGACATCTGAAAGACGTCTGTCAGACATTTGTAAAAAGCAGATGCTTTCCAGATCAAGAGATCTTTAACAGACATCTTGCAGATGTACGTGTGTTATCTGGGAGCAGTGTTGGGGGTAACGCATTACAAGTGATGCAAGTTACGTAATATTATTACTTTTTCCAAGTAACTAGTAAAGTAACACATTACTTTTTAATTGACAAGAAAATATCTGAGTTACTTTTTTCAAATAAGTAACGCTGGTTACTTTTCCCCCCATTTATTGATTAAAAGCTCTCATTTCCCCATGTGGAGAGAAATCGGGAGTAAGATGTTAGTTCTAGAATAAATGTGAACATGCATTAATTCATCTCACTCACAAAAAAGTGATTCAGTATTCCTCAAAATGAATAAAAACAGTGAAATTCAACTCAGAATATGACGTAAACCTGCAATAATTAAATATTTAAATAATACATAGTATTATTCAGTTAAATAATATCCTTTATGCATTTAATCCCATTTTATCAACCAATGTCTTTGCTGCCGACCTTTTGATGATCCAATTCAACCATACTAATAAGCAAAAATTACTCAAGATAATCTAACATTTGTTTTCCTTTTTTTATTGCTGAAGAGTTGATATTTTTTTTATTCTGCGGTCTACTGTACAGACGTGAATTTACTTTTCTCAAAGTCTGAGGCTTTTGGAGTGAAAAGGCTTTTACATTTGCCAAAAATAAAACTTTTTATATTAATAACAATCAAACAAGCCCTGCCCAGATTTAAAAAGTAACGCAAAAGTAAAGTAACGCATTACTTTCCATAAAAAGTAACTAAGTCATGTAATTTGTTACTTTTTTAGGGAGTAACTTAATATTGTAATGCATTACTTTTAAAAGTAACTTTCCCCAACACTGTCTGGGAGTGGATTATAATTGTATCAACCTGGTTTTGTTGAAATGCTATTAGGTTAGCTAAAACTATCTCCTCAAGCTAAAAGCTAATCCTCATTTAAAAGAATTAACTGACCTCTACAACTGTAAAGGCTTTTTCACAACAAGAACTATAACTATATTAGCGTCCACACCAACACACAATAATGTTCTGTTAATTACAAACACATTTCAGTTCCCCTTACAAAATTAACCATCATTTTATTATAATAAAAGTGTGGCAACCATGTCCCTGCTGAAAGAAAAGCTGGCCAGGCTGCGAGACCAGCTAAAACCAGCTACTTTGGCATATTAATTACCATTTGTATAACCACAGTGTCGCTACAAATACCATGGTGAAACTATGGTTAGTGTCACAAAACCATGGTTAATTTGTGGCTACCATGATTTAACTATAGCAACCTTGTTTTTTTTTTTTTTTTTTGGCTTTATCTGTAGCAAAACAGTGGTTAATTTTCATAAAAGTTTTGCTGTCTACCACTTTAAATACTCAAGCGTGTTAAAGTTGGGTACATTCTAATTAGCGGTCAATGTTTTTATTGTTTCTTAAATGGACAAATTGCTCTTAAAGTGATTTCAACAGTTGAGTTGTTAACATTACAGTTGTGTTGTGGACTTTACTAGTCTCATAGAAACAGAATGATTATGTAAATTGTATAGTCATTCTTGTTGTGAATGTGTTTAACTACAGTGAAATTAATTGTTAATTAGCTTCACTAATTTTAAGCCATTTTGAAACTAGCTACCCAAGCGAAATGCTAAAGCTCATATTAAAGAGTCAAACAACAGTCAAGCTAAACACTGAAAAGAAATGGTAGGTTTACAAATGTTAAGGTATTTTGAAACTGTAACTTTCCAAGATAACAATTACTCCTTATTTAAAGTAGTTTCCATACAGTTATAAACAATTGAAATAGCAACAATTGTTGGCTAATTAGCTAAAATAATAATTCTAATAATTCTAAGCTTTTTTGCAAGTGTAGTTCCACAAGTTACAAGCTAATTCTTGTAGTTAAACTTAAAAGTTAGCTAAACCAATGTTAGCTAAAACTAAAAAGAAGTAACCTTACATGCATTTCTACTAATACAAAGTGCACATTTTAAACACTTAAGTGAGTTAAGAAACAGTCATGAAAGTGGACTGTTTTCAAATACATTTAAAGGGGTCATCGGATGCCCATTTTCCACAAGCTGATATGATTCTTTAGGGTCTTAATGGGAAGTCTATAATATACTTTGGTTAAAATTTCTCAGTAGTAGTTTTTAAAAAACACCCTTTTTACCGTGAAAACCATAAAAATGATGACTGCTATGATCATTATTACATCCAACAACAGAACACCTCAATCGCTCAATCGTAGACATTCTTGTTTTCCCCTGCACCGGAGTCAAAACAATGGCGGTCGGAGTCAGACTGTTCACAGCTCACTCAGGGCGGATCTAAGATAAGACGGTCGTGTCAATCAACTATCGTGGAAGCGACCTTTGTCAGTTTTGCATCTGATTGCCCTTTTAAGTCGCTTTATGTTTTCTTAAAGGGAACCCTGGGTATTAAGACTTGCATGGGTTAATATAACATAAATGATTTCTCTTACTAAAATATGTAGTAGAAATGCATAAAAGATTTAAGTTTAAAAAAAAAAAAAAAAACACATCGTTTTATACATATTTTAGACTATGGGGGTGCCATTATTTCAGTGGCGTCAAATGGTTGCACTCTGTGAGCTACTGGTGCTACCTTTTGCTATTTTTACCACAACACAACTCAGAAAATAAAATACTGATACAATGACCTCAGCTACTGAAAGAGCTCACAGGTGGTGACGGATATAAATGTAGGCTTAAACCAAATGCCGTACCATCGATTTTCCTCATAAGGAGTTTAAATGCCCCCCGATATCGAGTGAAATCCACGCTGAGAAACTCTTTCAGTGGCTGCGGCGTCATGACAAGTGTCTGCATTTTTACATCCTGCCGTTTGGCATCTAGCGTTTCTTATCTCTGTCGTTTGTGAGCTCTTTTAGTAGCAGTGGTCTACCGACAGACTCAAAGGTATCAGGGCTAAAAGGTAAAGAAGCAGGTCTTTTGGAAGTTTTATTAGTCCACAGGCATCTTCCCATTTTTTTCTCCTTTTTCTTATCGCTACGAAAGCAGTGAAGACTTGCATCGCTTCTCTTGTTGCCCTTCAGTTGAAAATTACATGCAAATGCTGCACAATGTAACATTGTATTAGTAATTCATTTTCTGGGTTGTGTTGTGGTAAAAATAGCAGAAGGCAGCAACAATATGACAATGTGAAAGCTATTATGCACAAAAAACATACACACTAGCTGTTTGAAAAAGCAGATCGTTACTGAAAAAAAGCTACACTATTTTAAACACAGCTAACCTATTGTTATGCTACTGAAAAATATACATAAGTTAGCATACTAGTGTGGCTTTTTTTCAGTTAGTGATTCCGTGACGCTTTTGGTTTTGCTAACTGCACACAAAAAACATCTTTAGCTGAATATTTTGCTAGTTTCTGGTTCGCATGACTGCTGTGAACAAAATCAGTCTCAGTCATTGTGTCATTCTATGATGTGACTGAATAACAAAACGATTGTGTTGAATACAAAACGTTCATTCCATGTTTGGCTACGAGGAGAAAAAAAAAAAAAAAAAACTTTCTGTGAACATGGTGCAGAACAAGATACTTTAACTTAGTCATGCATTATACCTCAAAAGGTTCTACCAATGCAACTTTCTCATGCATATTTACCAAAGTAGGATCTAGACATGCAACTTTTTCATGCATAATACCTCAAGAGGGACACTTGTTTTTTGGAGTACTGGTGCTGTACAGATGCACACCACCCACCGAGTACAAGACATTAAAAGAATCGCCCCCTCGTAGAGAATCATCTATTACATCACCACAACGCCTTATTTATGATTTGTCTCATCGTCAGTAAGAAATTATTTAACTCTTGAACTAGAGCCTTTTATGCTTCCGTGATCAGGAAGAGAGAGAGTTGCGTTACTCACATTGATGATTCAATGAGAGCTTCCCACGACAGTTGGAGTTTGACAACTTTAGAGATGGTTTATGAATTATACAGGCATCAGAACAGCCAAAGTGGGGACTGTCCCCTGCCTGCAAGAGCTGTAAATGTGCTTTCATCGACAAAGAAGCCCTGAAATAAGTAAAAGCCTGGAAACTGTTTTTCAAAAAATCCTGATGTGAATGAACTGACAGTGAGCTGTTAAATGTGAACAGCAGAGTTACAACTGTAATTATGGATAAAAATAAAACATATGTTGGATCTATGTTTTTATAATTAGCATATGTGACAGTAATTATTGCTTATATCCAGCAGTGAGGCATTAAATTGATGAAAAGTGACAGCACAATTGAAAAAAGACAATTGCAATGTTACAAAAGATTTTCTTTTCAAATAAATGTTATGTTTATTCATCAAAGAATCCTGAAAATGTATATTTCATATGAATGCAAAACAGCTTTCATCATTGATAATAATCAGAGATGTTTCTTGAGCATAAAATCAGGAAATCTGAATAATTTCTGAAGGATCATGTGACACTTAAGACTGGAGTAATGATGTTGAAAATTCTGTTTTACCATCACAGGAATAAATAACATTTTAAAATAATATAAAATCTAATTTTAAATTGTAATGTTCACAATAACAGTTCTGACCAAATAAATGTAGCCTTGGTGAACAGCTATTGTGAACTAACAATTAATTTCCTCAGCATTTATTAATCTAAGAATCAGTTATTCATTCTCACTTTTTTATGTCATACTGGCCCCATATCATTTCGGAAGTCTTTACAAGCCATACAAACCATTCTATGACAAATTTTCCAAAAATAAAGCTAGTAATGACTTTTTTATGAAAGCAAATGATGCATTTAGAGAAATGTGGCATTACATCACTTGCTCACCAATGGATCCTCTACAGTGAGTGGGTGCCATCAAAGATAGAGTCCAAATAGAAACATCACAATAATTCACACAACTCCAGTCCATCAATAATGTCTTGTGAAGTGAAAAGCTACATGTTTGTAATAAACTAATCACTCATTAAAACATTGCTTCTCACTAAAATACAGTTAAACAACCTGCTGTTCTTCAGAAAAATCCTACAGGTCCAACAGGTTTTTAGCATTTTTGTGTATTTGAACCCTTCCCAACGGTGGCTGTATGATTTTGAGATCCATCTTTTCACACTGAGAACAACTGAGGGACTTATATGCAACTATTACAGATAGTTCATACGCTCACTGATGCTCCAGAAGGAAACACGATGCATTAAGAGCCAGGGGGTGAAAACTTTTGGAATTTGAAGGTCAGGGTAAATTTAACTTATTTTATCTTCTGGAAAACATGTAAGTATCTTCTGTAGCTTCTGAAGGGCAGTACTAAATGAAAAGAAAAAGTGATATTTAGGAAAAATAAGAAAAATCTTCATCAGACACATCTTCATTCCGTTTCAAAAGTTTTCACCCCCGGCTCTTAATGCATTGTTGAAGCATCAGTGAGTGTTTGAACCTTCTTTAATAGTTGCATATGAGCTCCTAAGTTGTCCTCAGTGTGAAAAGATGGATCTCACAAATTTGGAAAGGGTTCAAAAACACAAAAATGCTGAAAATCTAAAGAATTTACTCTTGTGGACTAAATGTAAACGTCTTTCATGTGAAATATCTTATTCAGGTCAGTACTAAATAAAAAATAACATGCGTTTTGTATGATACCTCTTATTTTGATAAAATAATTAACATTTTGCAGATTCTGCAAGGTGTATGTAAACTTTCGACTTCAACTGTAATGCTAAATTTCTCCAAATATGTTCCAGTGAAGGTAAAAAAAAAAAAAAAAAAAACGTGTACATCTTGGATGACCTGCGCATGGGTACATTTACGTACATCAGATCATTTTCACGTTTGGGTGAACATCACCTTTGGTGTTACACACAGCAAAAAATTATACAGAGTATGCGTAAATGACGACAAACTGTCATTTTCCTTTAATGAGAACAATTTTAACATAGTTGTATAGAAAGGCTGTCAATACTGCAGTTGTTGGCATAATTGCAGCCTGGGAACTTAAAAGGCCTGCATGGCAATTAGGTTTAAGTTGCGGGTAGGCCAGAGGAGGAAAAGTGAGAGGAAAAGGAACAGCTGTCCAGCCTCAGCTAGTCTCTTTCTCTTTCCTTACATTGAGCATCACCGTCTGTCTGTCTGTCAGAGGAGTGCATTTTCGATAATAGCAGAGTTGAAATGCGGACAACATACTCATAAACATCTGTTGTGTTCTTCTTCTGTCACCATCCACCCCACCATTAGATCCAAGCCTGTGCATCCCAATGGGTAAAAACAGGTAAAAATATGCGCACTTCGAGTCTAATCCGAGGGCTAAAGCTTGGTTGTGCGCGAGTAATAACTTTTCGGGGGCAGCGCGGAAAGCGCTTTTGCTGACCGCATTCAACTTCTTTTATTATATATTTAGTTGCATGTCAAGCCATTGCCAGCCTGTCGTTACAGCTTGACAGCGGCAGCATTTGGAGCGTGACAAGTCAAATTTAAATAGATGCAGGGAGGGACGTAAAAAGCAGGGCAATTTCCATGTCTGCGCAGATGTAATCGAATGGTGTCAGCGGCATAAACAAATGTGTTACGGAGGCGGTTTTTTTTAGATATGATAAAGTGTGTGTGTTCACAGACCCGCGCACGCTTGTCACTCAGCGTTTTCAAATGAGATAGCGAGGCCATTTTGCGATTATGGAGAACATTTGGCCACATGGGACTCGTGGATGTTTGGTTTGTCTCAGCCCGCGAGCCTGAAAATAAAACAGTTATAAAGAAACATCATTCCCGAAGGATTACTCCTGAGTGCGTGTGACAAGCCGACACTGTTTCTATAGGAAAAACTGCTTTTTATTAACTAATTCAAGATGGTATGGACTAGGATTAGATAAATGATAATGTCTGCTACAAACCAGTATCCTCTCCTGATCTGTTTTATGGTTAATGCTGAAACATGGTAAACTCCCTGCAGCTTTAAAACCATGAATTGTGGTTCTTAAGTAGTGTGGCTTGACTGGATGTGCACTTTGTTAAACTATAACCTCAGGGTTACTATATTAAGTGCTACTTGCTTTACTTGCTGTTCCACATGAATGTACAGTAGTATGTTAAATTGTAATGGCGTGCAGCTAGACTGATTTTGAGTGCTTGCCAGGGAACTTCATTGCGGCTATTTGTAGATTGAGGATTCACAAGTCAAGTGTACTAGTAAACAAGTGCACCACCATGTAGTTTGTTAAGGTGATGCATACTAATGGATTTTCAACAAAATGCCAACAAAAGTATAAAAATGTGGTGTGAATTGGTGTGAGTGTTGACCACTTTGTACAGGAATGTAATTGGCTGTAATCTGCATAAATGTAGAGAGAGAGAGATGCAAGAATCACAAAGCATGTGGTTTAATCTTCATCTAAGTCACAATTCTAGACAAACGTGATCTGAATGAACTAATTCCATACAGTTATGCTTTTCAGAAACAAATTTGTGAGGAAGAATGGTCCAAAATTGGTCAAAAGCCATAAACATCTCGGATTTCATCAAAAATATCTTAATTTCTGTTCCGAAGAAGAACAAAGGTCTTACAGGTTTGGAACGACATGAGGGTGAGTAATTAATTACAGTTTAATTCCAGAATTTTTGGGTGAATTATCCCTTAAGTAGAAAATATTTATTTATTTATTTACATTAACAAAGATTCAGAAATATTTTAACACATGTATTGCTCATTGTTAGGTAATGCCAGTGTTGGGGAAAATACTTGCAATACTTGCAGTAATGCATTACAATATTGTGTTTTCCCTAAAAACATTACTAATTGCATTAGTTACTGGCGCTACTTAGTTGAAAAAGTAACTTGGATATCTTGTAAATTAAAAAGTAATGTGTTACTTTTCTAATTTAAAAAAGTAATTGATTACAGAACTCACGTTACTTGTAATGCGTGTTGGGGAAAGTTACTTTTAAAAGTAATGCAATATTGCGTTACTCCCTTAAAAAAAAGTAAATAATTACATTACTTAGTTACTTTTTGTAGAAAGAAATGCATTACATTGCTTGTGTGTTACTTTTTCTCATCTGGGCTGAGCTTGCTTACAGGAGGGCTGTCAGTCAATAAATGGGAAAACAAAGTAACTGATGTTACTTATTTAAAAAAGTACTTAAAAAGTACATATTCTTCTATTCTAATTACTTGAAAAAGTAATCTGAATACAGAACTCACGTTAATTGTAATCAGTGTTGGGGAAAGTTACTTTTAAAAGTAATGCATTACAATATTGCGTTATTCCCTAAAATGTATTTGTGCTACTTAGTTTTTATTTTGTTTTGGTTTTTTTGGAAAGTAATGTGCAACATTGCTTTTGCGTTATTTTTTTTTCTTTACTTGTAATCAGTGTTGGGGAAAGTTACTTTTAAAAATAATCCATTACAATATTGCATTATTCCCTAAAAAATAACTAATTATATTACTCAGTTACTTTTTATGGAAATGAATGTGTTACTTTACTTTTGTGTTACTTTCTCTTGTAAATGAAAAAGTAATGCATTACTTTACTAGTTACTAGAAAAAAGTAATCTGATTACTTAACTCACATTACTTGTAATCAGATTTGGGGAACGTTACTTTTAAAAGTAATGCATTGCAATATTGTATTACTCCCTAAAAAAGTAACTAATTATGTTACTCAGTTACTTTTTATGGAAATTAATGTTACTTTACTTTTGTGTTACTTTCTCTTGTAAATTAAAAATGCGTTATTTTAATAGTTACTTGAAAAAAGTAATCTGATTACTTAACTCACATTACTTGTAATCAGTTTTAGGGAAAGTTACTTTTAAAAGTAATGTGTTACAATATTGCGTTACTGCCTAAAAAAGTAACTATGTTACTCAGTTACTTTTTATGGAAATTAATGTGTTACTTTTGTGTTACTTTCTCCTGTAAATTAAAAAGTAATGCGTAACTTTACTAGTTACTTGAAAAAGTAATTTGATAACTTACGTTACTTGTAATCAGATTTGGGGAACGTTACTTTTAGAAGTAATGCATTTCAATATTGCGATACTCCCTAAAAAAGTAACTAATTATGTTAGTTACTTTTTATGGAAATTAATGTGTTACTTTTGTGTTACTTTCTCTTGTAAATTAAAAAGTAATGCGTTACTTTACTAGTTACTTGAAAAAGTAATTTGATTACTTAACTCATGTTACTTGTAATCAGATTTGGGGAACGTTATTTTTAAAAGTAATGCATTACAATATTGCGATACCCCTAAAAAAGTAACTAATTATGTTACTCAGTTACTTTTTATGGAAATGAATGTGTTACTTTACTTTTGTGTTACTTTCTCTTGTAAATTAAAAAGTAATGCGTTACTTTACTAGTTACTAGAAAAAAGTAATCTGATTACTTAACTCACGTTACTTATAATCAGATTTGAGGAACGTTACTTTTAGAAGTAATGCATTTCAATATTGCGATAATCCCTAAAAAAGTAACTAATTATGTTAGTTACTTTTTATGGAAATTAATGTGTTACTTTTGTGTTACTTTCTCCTGTAAATTAAAAAGTAATGCGTTACTTTACTAGTTACTTGAAAAAGTAATTTGATTACTTAACTTACGTTACTTGTAATCAGATTTGGGGAACGTTACTTTTAAAAGTAATGCATTACAATATTGTGATACCCCTAAAAAAGTAACTAATTATGTTACTCAGTTACTTTTAATGGAAATTAATGTGTTACTTTACTTTTGTGTTACTTTCTCTTGTAAATTAAAAAGTAATGCGTTACTTTACTAGTTACTAGAAAAAAAGTAATCTGATTACTTAACTCACGTTACTTATAATCAGATTTGAGGAACGTTACTTTTAGAAGTAATGCATTTCAATATTGCGATAATCCCTAAAAAAGTAACTAATTATGTTACTCAGTTACTTTTTATGGAAATTAATGTGTTACTTTACTTTTGTGTTACTTTCTCTTCTAAATTAAAAAGTAATGCGTTACTTTAATAGTTACTTGAAAAAAGTAATCAGGTTACGTAACTCGTGTTACTTGTAATGCATTACCCCAACACTGGTTAATGCATTAACTAAGGTTAACTAAGCAAGGTTATTGTAAAGTGTTGCCCAGAAATCCAGTAAATAAGAGTTAAATACTGTGTAACCAACAAATCGTTAAGTAATTGATTGAGACACTCACTCAAAAAACACAGTTGTTTGTTTGGTCATTCAGTTGCTTAGTTCCTGAATGAATCTGTTTTTGATCAAATCTTTTGAATGACTCATTGACTCACTCAGAAGTCACTTAGTATCCTCATCACTAGTGCACATTTTCTTTTTCTTGAAGGAACAGTTTAAATGCTGTTGGACTGTACTATACATCTTAGAATGCTGCTATCTGAATTTTTCTTTTAAACAAGAAACTGCTGTATCACCAAAAAAAAAAAAAAAAAAAAAAAAAAGTACCTACCTACCAGTCCACTAAACTTCTTTAAAGTAAGATCTCTGCAAAGGGCTGCACAGCTACTCGGCATTAATCAAGTAATGCACATCAGGGGAATAATTTATTTTTGAAACAAATCCAGGACAAGCAGCATCCAGCAATGATTCCTGCATAATTGCTCCCTATGTGAGAGCAGCAAGTGCTCAGTAAAGAGAATTTACAGTTTATATAATCAGATGTGATGTTGCTATCAGCAAACTGCAGTTGACAAATAGCAAGTGAATTTTACAATATCAAGCAAACGCTGCGTCGATAGCAAACGTCAAAGATGCAAAGCCCAGATTGCATGCATATCAGTTTTGTAAATCGATACAAACACCTAAACACTCTAAATAAATTGTATTTTTGCAGTGTATCCAATTTAACTTAATTCAAATCAGCGAAAGCAACACTTTTTTTTTCTGCGACGTGTAATCAATTTAAATTTGTAAAACAGACATTTACTTAGACTAATCAGTTTGTGCTTGGACTACATTTCCATCCTGAACAAGGCACCTGCAATTCCCAGCATGCTTTGCATGGGACTTAATAGGTAGAAATGGAAAGGGAAATGATTATTATTATTATTATTTATTTATTTATTTTTGAGCGAATCATAAATTATGCGAAAACAAACCAAACAGATCGCGTTCAGGTATTGCAAATACTAATTTTGTGCTGTTGCGCGAGAAACCGTGTTCATACAAATGTTTCCTGCTGTTTTTACAAGCCTCACAGGAATTCAGGTCTGAAGTGGGGGGTCTGTCTCTGTGATTAAACCGTCGAGCTGCGAGCCAATCTGGCAGGCCGCAGCGCGAGACCGGTTTTGGGCTTGCGTTCAATAACGTACAATACAGCTGACAAACATTCATGGTTGTGCTGTCACTGACACGCATGACCAAATGTTACTGCGAGCGATGCTTCTGCTCGGGAAAGGAGCCTCTCACGGTGCAGGCTGACAGAGCTGAGAGGTAATCATCCGCCATGGAGTTTAAGCACATCAGTGCATACATATTCATTACACCATCAAGCCCTGTCATGGAATACAATAGGAACCAGGAACTGAGCAAGAGAGAGAGAGAATGAATGAGCTTGGAAGCAAACAACCTACCAGGAACTACTTTATTTAATTTAAGATTTTTATGTAAGCTATCTTTTTTTTTTTTATTTACAGTATAAGTACTGCGGCCAAACAAAATTTTACTGAAACCTTTTTTGTTTTGTTTTGTTTTGTTTTGTTTTGTTTGAGATATCAACCTCAAATTTGGAACACAGTTGTATATATTTGTGACTTTATTTGTTGTGACTATATTTGTGATTCTTTGAGTAAAACATTTTGGAAAGCATACACTACCAGTAAGATAAGTAAGATTTTCAATGTTTTTTTTTTTTTTTTTTTTTTAATATTTTTACTATTTATAATTACTATTTTCTATTTGAATATATTTTAAAATGCAATTTATTCCTGTGATTTCAAAGCTGAATTTTTAGCATCATTACTCCAGTCACATGATCCTAAATAATAAAAACATTTATTATTATTACTAATATTATGTTGAAAACAGCTGAGTAGAATTTTCTCAGGTTTCTTTGAACAGCATTTGTCTGAAATAGAAATCTTTAGTAACATTATAAATGTCTTTATCGTCACTTTTGATCAATTTAAAGCATCCTTGCTAAATAAAAATATTAATTTCTATATATAAAGAAAGTAATATTTTAAAAAAATATATATATTGATAATAATAATAATAATAATAATAATAATAATAATAATAATAATAAATATTTGCTGGACAGTAGATTAGCATATTAGAATGATTTCTGAAGGATCATGTGACACTGAAGAGTAATGATGCTAAAAATTCAGCTTTGATCACAGGAAATAATTACTTTTTAAATTAAATACAAATAGAAAGCAGTTATTTTAAATAGCAAAAATACTAGTTTTTGCTGTATTTTGAATCAGATAAATGCAGGCTTGGTGAACAAAAGAGACTGCGAAGAAAACTGAGAAAAAAATAAATAAATAAAAAAAAACCTTGCTGTCCAGAAACTTTGGACTGGTAATGTGTATTTCATATTCAATTCAAATCAAATTCAAATTTATTTGTATAGCGCTTTTCACGATACATATTGTTGCAATGCAACTTTACACCAAATTAAAGTTTTTACAATATATTTAGTAGTAGCTTACAGTGGTGACTGTCAAGTTGATGTACATATGGCAGAGATATATAAAATTTGAAAAGCCTTTTTCTTTTCTTTCTTTTTTTTAGGCATTTGTCATTACAATGAATTTTAAGTGCTTTCAAAAAGCACTATATAAATGTAGTGAATTATTATTAAACTATAACTTAAACTAAACTTAAAACTATCACTTCAGCAATAACCTGTAAAGTGTCTTCTTTAAAAAGAGACCATTAAAAATGTAAGAATTTAAGTTGGAGAATTTTTTCTTAGGTCTATCCTCAAAAAGTGGTTAACAGGTAATAAATGAATTAACTGCATAAATATAATTTTGTGCAGTTATATATATATATATATATATATATATATATATTTATTTATTTATTTATATATATATATATATATATATATTTTTTTTTTTTTTTTTTTTTTTTTTTTTTTTTTGACCGACATGCAAGAAATACCAGAGGGTTAAACAATTAAACCGTAATACTGTCTGATTACAATTTAAATGGGTATTGAACTGAGAAACCAGAATTGCCTTGATATTTGATATTTTGACACATAAGAGGTCAAGTTTAAGAAAACTTTGTCAGTAGTCTAAAAACAGCTTATATTGAAGCATTTTGAATGTTCCTATGTATGATGTAATAGGTAGATTAAGCACCGCCTCCGCAGAAGAAGATCAACATCGCTGCGTGTTTAGCTCCGCCCACCGATTCACGCATAGCGTTTACCAGAGACGTAAACGTGCAGGTCTATGCAGAAACTAAACGATAAAGATGGTTCTGAAAACAACAGGACACTCTGCACTACCAATTTGTGTAAAAACAGTCTTTGTGTTGCCTTCATTCTGATCCCAACGTTAAGAAAGCGTGGATGAACTTTATTTTTAATAAAGTTCCAGACCACATCAGTAAGAACTCTGTCTTTTGTTTACTTCATTTTACCACAGATTTGTTCACAGTTACCCATAGTGTCAGCAATGCAACGCTAGTTACCTTATCTCAGGGAACTGAGGTTATGTCAGTAACCACAGCAATACAGAATTTTCAAAAAGATTGAAACTAAAAGATGATGCTGTGCCACCTACATTGGATCCAACAGTGTTGTCACAACAAAAGTGTGAGTTACTGTTTTCATTACATGGTCACTCTTGCTTTGTCTCTTCTTACAGATCATTTGATATGCATTGAGTTATTCATGTGTTTTAAACTAAAATCTCAGCAGCGTCCATCTATGAGGAATGAATGTATGCTGTTAGCCAATCATAGCAGTGGGCGTTTACTTTCGAGTCTACAATCCGCCATGCCTATTCAAACAGGTGTGACTCCTTTACACTCTTAAAGGGGTCATCAGATGCCCATTTTCCACAAGTTGATATGATTCTTTAGGGTCTGAATGAAAAATCTATAATATACTTGGGTTAAAAATTCTCAATGGTAGTGTAAAACAACACCCTTTTTACCTTGCCAAAATCAGCTCTGCAAAAATCATCCTGTTCTGGTCGAGGTTGCTTTAAATGTTAATGAGCTTTGCTTACCCCGCCCCTCACTTCTCTCTGTGGAGTGACAAGCCTGTTTACTTCAGCCGCATTTAGCCGCTAAACTTGCTAAATAGCACGTTTTTAGGAAAGGTGATCGCAAAGATTCATAAAAAAACCCTTATACTCACATCTGCTGTAACTGAAGCTGAATCACGAATGATTCGCGCAAACATAGACAGATATATGTTGATGGGGAGGCACATTCCATTCACAAACGTAATCTACTGCATCTTCAGCAGCTCAGATGTCTGGAGTAAATAACATCCACTATGTTCATTATTACATCCAGCAACACAACACCTCAATCGCTCAATCTGAGATATCCTTATCTAACTTACATCCCGAAACAATGGAGGTCGGACTGTTACAGCTGATTTAAGGCGGGTCTGAGGTAAGACGCTTATGTCAATCAACTATGGTGGGAGCGGCCTCTGTCGGTGTGATGCCACACCGACAGGCATCTGAGAATGGCTTGATTTGAAAAAGAGGATATTATTTTTACAGATTAATTAAAAACTACTTCATGGATTTTTATCATTATAGGGTAGATGTGTACACACACTGCCAACACACATTAATGTTCAAACAACATGTAAAAGTGAACTTAGCATCCGATGACCCCTTTAAAAATAAAGGTTCCAAAAGGGTTTCTGAAGTGATGCCATAGAATAACCATTTTTGGTTCCCCCCTGGTGAAAAAAACAGCATATGCTGGTAGGTATGTTTTGATGCTGGGATGCTGCTTAGGTATGTTTTGATGCTGGTTTGAGCTGGTCCTTTGCTGGTTTATGCTGGTCCTTGACCAGCAACATGACCAGCATAAACCAGCAAAGGGCCTGCAAAAACTAGCAAAGGACCAGCATAAACCAGCTAAGGACCAGCATCCCAGCATCAAAACATGCCTACCAGCATATGCTGTTTTTTTCACCAGGGCCAAAGAACCTTTCAGTGAACAGTTCTTAAAAGAACCATTTTGAAGAACATTTTAAAAATTGAAAGAACCTTTTTCGATTAAAAAGAACCTTTTCTGCATTTGAAATGTTCCATGGATGTTCAAGGTTCCTCATGGAACCATCGATGCCAATAAAGAACCTTTATTGCACCTTAAGAGTGTAATATATCGTACATTATTATCATCCAGTATGTCATGTGACATTGGTGGAAAAGGAAAATATATTGCATTTATTATTGAATTATTTAATTAAATTTAATTGAAAATAACTTTTGTACCGACAACAGTCAATACAAAAGGGAAGAAAAGGTAAAGTAGCATTCCAGTTATTTTATATCAAACATGAAGAAATGCTTTCAGCATGACTGCAAAGCTTTTTTTTTCCCACATCTGTATGTCAAAACAAAAACCAAACGGATGTATTGTGTATTTATCAAACAGCCCTACAAATCAACAGTCTTTTCAACATCACTGTCACTGTTGACCAATCAGAATTGACTGTGAAGCATGTACACACCTGCCTCGAAGACACAGTCTCTTTCTTTTCCAGTCAGAGAGACTTGACGTCACATTTCGAGAGTTTCAAGTGTCTGCAGGCGGAGGTAGCAAACGCGTCACACACTCCAAAGGTGTGGAGATGGGCAGGGATCACAAAGCAGTTTATTGTCTCGACCCTGCAGGATTTGCCCATTCAAGACACGCTGAAACATTTAATGAGACACATCCTGTGATTTTCCCCCTTTTACTGAAGGCTCACGAGTTGACAGGCCTCACTTTCCGTTGCCATTTTTAGTGTCTGTCTCTTTCAATTACCCCGAACTCAACCGGAGACAAGAGTCAACACCAGAATGAAATGTGACAGTGTGACAACATCGAAACTAGGCTCTTTTCCCTTACTTTTTTCCCCTCACTTTATCCATCGCTTCCTCCTTCTCGGGGTGTTCCGTTCCCTTGCGTTTTTTTTTATACTCGAGATGAAACGGCAAAACGGGGATTGAAACCTGTAATCAAACACAGATGTGCTGTTCTACATACAGATGAATGCCACCATGAGCGACACTTCACTGAGGTAATTCCAGCAAACAGGCAATTTGAGCGCCCGCAACAGCAACTTAACAGTGTGAGTCCACATTCATCTCTGAAGAGACACTCAGGCGAACCAAGTTTATAGGCTCTAATTATCTCTCGATAACGGCGGAGAACTGTGAAAACACGTTAACTCGATTTTAGCTCTTGATGCGTGTCGGAGCACCGGCGAACCTGACTTTCCGAGACGGGAGGGAATGAAAGTCCCATCTTGTTACCCTGTGACGCGTTTCCCTGCCTGTTTATAAGAGGAAGAGAGTCCTCTGATCATGACGCTCGCTTAGATTCACCAACTCCTGCTGGTCTCCGTATGGCGAGGAAAGAAAGAAGAAAGACCGCGGCCTGCTGATACGAGCACACTCCCGAACCAAAAGTCTGCTTTCGTCGAGCCGTCCAACTGGGCGAAGCATCGTGAAGTGCGTATCCTTGTCTATTGCTGGTAAAAGCAGCGTTGTTGTAACATTTTCCACCATGCGTGCCCTTAAATAATTGACCAGTGCTTTGATTCTCGTTCTCTTCAGTAAAAGAAAGTCTTGTTTCTTTGATAAGGGAATCATTTGATGCCAATCCCAGTGCCTGTGTGGGATCTGGGCTCTTTGGGAATCTCTTTTATGCCCCAGAATGCTGTTTTTACGAACCATGCAAATTACATAGTGGGGTAATCTGCTAAGAATAGCACTGCATTGTTTCTGTATCTAATTCACTTCAAGGAATTATGCAATTCCCCCAAAAATACATTTCAACCCAAGAAATTTTAATGGCAGCTGTGGTTGCCAAAACATTACTGTAAAAAATATGATAGCAAAATGTAAGGTTTGCATACCTGTACTTAAATTTATGTCATTAACTGCTATAATGGTAATATTTTGTCAGTTTTGTACCTGTATAAGACCAATAAACCATTGTAATAATAGAGTGTTTTAACAGCATGTCATCAGTCGGCCATATTGGCTGCACTGAATGTAAACAATGCCACTGAACCCAACGAAGCTCACATATCTTGCCGATTATTGCAGCTAAAAATGGTAAATTATTGTCATGCTTTTTGCTGTACTGACAGGTTGGACTGGGGGAAAAAAAAATACACGTGAAACAAAAATAATACAATAAATGACACGTTCAAGGCACAGAAAGGTAGTACGGACATTGATAAAATATTCCATCAGTGGTTCAGCCTTATTTTATTACGCTACAAGAATACTTTTTGTGTAAAGTATAAGATGAATGTTGTTTATCACTTAAAAAATCTGTTAATTTATCAGTATTTTACTGTAAAGTTACGTAAAAGGTTCTATTAGATTATTGCAGATTTTTCAACCTGATCTTACATGAAAACGTGGCTCTGATTTAGTATGAATTTGTACATTGTGAAAAGTATTTTTAGAGAAAAAAAAACACCCTTAAACATCACTGGGTGGTACAGGCCTATCGTTCAAAAATGTACAAATGAGATATGATGAAATGAATTGCCATGAGATTGTGTTGGCTTTTTACAATATAATTTGGAAACTTTTCATTGACCAATTATGATTTGATCATCATTTGATGAATAACTGCTGCCATGATCGTTAGAAAACACATACTAATGTTTCTACTCGATAAAATTACATTGAAGGCTTTGATCAAAACCACCTGTGCAAATAGCGGTAACTTTTGACAATCTATAATAAGCCCAATTTACAAAGTTTCTGAGAAAAATCATCGACTCATTTAAATATGCATGTTGTAGTATATAATATGAAAATGACAGATGGTTAATGATTTTTTGTTGCACCAAAATACATACGGATGCACTAACATTACAATTTTGACTGATATCTAAGCCAGTAATTATTGTCATGTTGTTGTCAGTTATTGTCACGCTACCCCTACGTTTTAAATCATCCGCTGGAATGCCACTTTCTCGTGAATGTACATAGGCCAGTTAGTGGAAGCTAGAGATTATGACTTATATGATATTTATGACTTATATGATATATCTATATAATGATATTTTTCTTACACAAACACATCGATTTACTTTATAAGGCTTTAATAACCTGGCACTGTGTGGGGTACATTTTATGATGGATGGATACACTTTTTTGGGCTTCAAAATCTCAACAGCCATTCACTACCATTATAAAGCTTAAAATTGTCAGGATATTTTTTAATATAACTCTGACTGTATTCGTCTAAAATAAAAAGAAAAATCATAGAAAGTTGAGATCAAAAGTTTACATTTCAGAATCTGCAAAATGTTAATTATTTTACCAAAATAAGAGGGATCATACAAAATGAATGTAATTGCTTATTTAGTACTGACCTGAATAAGATATTTCACATAAAAGATGTTTACATATAATCCACAAGAAAAAATAATAGAATAGTAGAATAATAATAATAGAAAATAGAATAATAGAATTTATAAAAAAATACCGTATTATCCCCTGGATTCTTAATACTGTGTTCTTAACTGAATGATCCACAGCTGTGATTTTTTGTTTAGTGATAGTTGTTCATGAGTCCCTTGTTTAGCCTGAACAGTTAAACTGCCTGCTGTTCTTCAGTAAAATCCTTCAGGTCCCACAAATTCTTTGTTTTTTTTAAGCATTTTTGTGTATTTGAACCCTTTTCAACAATGACTGTATGATTTTGAGATCTATCTTTTCACACTAAGGACAGCTGAGGGACTCATATGCAACTATTACAAAAGGTTAAAACGCTCACTGATCCTCCAGAAGGAAAAACCATGCATTAAAAGCCAGGGGGTGAAAACTTTTTGAATTTGAACATCAAGGTAAATTTTACTTATTTTGTCTTCTGGGAAACATCTCCTATAGCCTCTAAAGGGCAGTACTAATTGAAAAAATATTCACAATATTCAAAAAAAAAAAAAAAAAAAAAGTTCAAAAGTTTTCACCCCCTGGCTCTTAATGCATTGTTTTTCCTTCAGAAGCATCAGTGAGCATTTTAACCTTCTGTAATAGTTGCATTTGAGTCCCGCAGTTGTTCTGTGTGAAAAGATGGATCTCAAAATCATACAGTCATTGTTGGAAAGGGTTCAAATACACACACAAAAAAATGCTGGAAAACCAAAGAACTTCTGAACGGGGTCATTTTTATAAATTCAACTATTATTTTCTGTTGTGGACTATATGTAAACATCCTTTATGTGAAATACCTTATTCAGGCCGGTACTAAATAAACAAAAATATGCATTTTGTATACAGTCGAATACATTTTGCAGATTCTGAAAAGGGGGCATGTAAACTTTTGACCTCAGCTGTACACCTAGGATGGCTTGAGGATGAGTAAATGATGGGGTAATTTTCATTTTTGGTTGAACTGTTCCTTTAAACTTGTGTTTTCTAAATGTGTGTTCTAAATGGACAGCAAGCATGCATCAAATACCAGCTGATACCTGTAAATGTAAAAATATCCATTATGGTTCCAATAAACATTGTTTTGTAACACAATATATGATGCATTACAGTAAATGCAGTTCAAGTATATAAACACCTGACATAAAAACGCTCCACCTGCCTACTGCATTCCGTTTGCGAGCCTGAAAAGCTCGTTCTATAGGGTTCGGATATGAACGGATTTAAAACAATTTTAAACCAGTGGGCAATACTGAGGAAAAATTAAGCTGGGTAATAAATGTATGATTTTTTAATCCTCGTCTGCAGAGTAAATTGAATCCCAGACTGAGAGTTCCAGCGGAGGAGAAGCCGACACTAAGTGGTAATAGATTTTCTTTGAAGGATGCAGTACAGCAGGGGCAGCGGCTGCTCCCTTTAATGATTCCATATCTCGACAAAAACAACTCCTCTCCTTCTTTGAAGAAACAACCAGCGGTGGCCTGCTAAATTGTATGGAATGTGAATAAGCCTTTTGTTAACGCTGAAGCTGAAAATCTTTGATAATCATTCAATTACTGGCAAAGCAGTGTCATAAATATTCAGGTTTTCAGTCTGAACGAGAAGCTACTGATGTACCTTTATGGGCCTTGAACGTAGTAGTTGCATTGCAGGCTCAGAAAGCTCTTGGGTATCATCAAAAATTTCTTAGTTTGTGTTCTGAAGCTGAACAAAGGTCTAACGGGTTTGGAACGACATGAGGGTGAGTAATTAATGACAGAATTTTCATTTTTGGGTGAACTATCCCTTTAAAAAGCACAGGCGAGAACGTATATCATGTCTGTCCACACACAAATCAACTTGTTCCCAGAGAATCCACAGGAGTCCAGCAGGAGTTCTGTTGGAGAACAGAGGGAAACGGAGTTCAAGCCCTTGAAGTTGTAATGCAGGCCAGAGTGACAGTCCTTCAACCTCCATTAGTGGAGAGCAGAGAGAGAGAGAGAGAGAGAGACGAGTAGATTGAAGGATTGCTGGTGAGAGGGAGGTCTGGATGACCTGGGGGAGTTTCAACCATCTACACATTGACAAGAGAGAAGAGGACCACTTGTCCCTGGAGTCCTACGAGGTGAAAAAAGCCTGGACTGGTTTTCAGCACACATCCTCTTCACATTCACACATTAGCATGCAAACAAATATGACATATGCTCAGTTCATGCTATAAGGCAATTCAGTCGGAATGGAAAATTCAGCACAAACTGGAACATTTTAGGCGGAAGAAATAAGGATGTAGAGGAGTTTGTTTCTTCATCAGGAACAGATTTGGAGAAATTTAGCATTACATCACTCACCAATGGATCCTGTGCAGTGAATGGGTGCCATCAGAATGAGAGTCCAAATAGCTGAGAGTCCAAACATCTTGCGCTTGAACAAATTTATCATAAAGATGTTTTAAACCATCACTTCTTGACAAAATATGAGTTCATAATCCATAATAAAAGTCAAAGTCATTATTATTGTGATGTTTTTATCAGCTGTTTGGACTAATTCTGACGGCACCCATTCACTGCAGAGGATCTGGTGGTGAGCAAGTCATGCAATGCTAAATTTCTCCAAATCTGCTCCGATGAACAAACAAATGCATCTATATCTTAGATTTCAACAAATTAGCTCTATTCCTGTTTGTTTGGATCGTAAAGTAATGTAGCAGTTGAAAAAGATCAAGGAGTAGGTTCTGGGTCGCTCATTAAGATTGTGATTACTTAGCACTGCGCTTAGTGACGCAAGTTCATGATTAGTGGAGATTCTCATTGTGTTCGGATATATATTTAGCATGGGGATCTTTCGATTTTCGACATTATCACCGTGCTCTTTTGTACTTGTTTCTTCTGCTCTGCTTCATTTCTACTGCCAGTCACAATGTATTCTGCATTTGATTTATAGTTGCTCTTCATGTTTGTGCTGGAGCTGTAATTCAGGGGTGGGAAATGGGGTCTCTTGGGCCTGGATCAAAGACTGCACTGCTCTCACATGGGTCCAGGTGTTTGAGAGTCACGGCATGAAAAGCAATAGAGCCGAGAAGCCGAATACTCACAGAAGATGATGAATGGATGAATGAATGAATCAGTGCTAAGAGCAGGATGGAATACTAGCTTATTATCAACTGTATACTGCTTAGGGTACACTATTATATGTATTAAAATAGTATGTGAAACTATACTCATTCAAATATATAAAATGTATTATTGTTGTTGTTATTATTATAATATAATATAATATAATATAATATAATAATTAATTGAAGTAATAATAATATAATATATAATTTATACTGTATATATATATATATATATATATATATATATATATATATATATTAGCTATAACGCTATATTGTTGAGCTTTTGAAATGTTTATGCATGAAATATACAAAAAATATAAATTATTTAAATGTATTATTAAATTAAATTAATAATTATTAAAATTCCATTTTAATTGCATATATACAATAGATTATTATATAATTAAACAATATAATTCAATGAAGTAATATATAAACTATAACATAATAGATATAATGTCGTGAGTTTTACGTTTATGTATGAAATATACTAAAAAATAATATAAATGAATTATTAAAAACTGAAATTGTTCCGTTCTAATTTCATAGATATTCACTTATTTAATTATTATTATTATTATTATTATATAATTAAACTATATAATTAATTGAATAACAATATAATATGTAATTTATACATATTAACTATAACAGATATAATGTTGTGAGTTTAACATGTTTATTTATGAAAAATACTAAAACAATTATATAAATTAATTATTAAAAACTGAAATTATTTATTAATTACATGTATATTCACTTATTCGATTATTATTATTATTATTATTATTATTATTATTATTATTATTATTATTATTATATAATGAAATAATAATAAATAATATAAATTATATAAATGTTATTAAAACTGAAATTCCATTTTAATTGGATATATATTCATTTATTCAAATACATCCATTGTTATTATTATTAATTATTATCATTAGCAGTAGCAGTAATTGATTCAGATATGATTATGAACACTTTACAATAAGATTCCATCAGTTAATGTTGATGTATTAACTAACAAGCATAAACAATGAAAAATACATTTATTACAGTATTTATTAATTTGTGTTAATGTTAGTTAATAAAAATACAATTGTTCATTGTTAGGTCAGGTTAGGTTTTTTATTTTAATAAAGCATTAGTAAATACTGAAATTACATTAATAAAGATTAATAAATGCTGTAGAAGTATTTTCATTAGTTCATGTTAACTAAAGTAGTTAACTAATGTTAATAAATTACCCTAAATTGTAAAATGTTATAATATATATGATGTCAAACTGACATGCAATATACTAAAAAAATATATGTTATATAAATTTTTTTTATTAAAAACTGTATTCTATTTTAACTGCACGTATAAACTTCATCCTATACACACACACACATACAGAACATACTGTATCATGCTAGTATAACTATATATACTTTGTATTTAGATAGTTATAGTTAGTACTTACAGTTAGCTACTTCTATACACTACTGGTTGGCCAATAATGCAATCACAGCAGACCGATTTCTTTTAGCAACGTACTTAATCCTAGGTTGCTTCAGGGGACTGTCAATGTAATAACTGTATTAAGTCGATTTGGATAAAATTATCTGCTAAATGTCTTCTTTCTTCAATGTCCTGTAGGAAAGCAGTATAAGATCCAAGACAGGATATCACAGGGATTATGGCATGTGAGGTGAGTTTCAAAGTAAAGCCACTTAAATGTATAAGATAGAGAGAGAATGAGATATCACACATCCAGGTCATGCAGGGCACTAAGTGAAGCATGACACCTTTGCTAGCATCAGTGATTTTACGTGAGCTGCCGCCGTCTGAAACATGCGTTGCTGCACAGCAGGCACGCAGCATGTTTGTGGCCTTGAGAGAAACCGACTTCATACATCCAAAGAAAAACAACATAACGCCGGTTGGTTAAAAGTAACTGGGAAAATAGTTTAGAAGAGTGAGGTTAGTTCTGCACAAACATCATGGCAAATATCATGTTTGAGAGCAAGAGTGCTGTGCATTGTGAACGAGAATTGTCATTAAGTAGCTGAGATGAGCTTTCACAGAAAATCTGAATGTAAGGGACATGGATTTATATGTCTCTGAGTTAAGCTAAATAAAAAAAAAACTTAAGAACTAGCTCCCTTTCTTCAAATTGACCATACAAAATGGTACACTGGAATGAAATGTAGTGGAATTTACTAAATTGCAATTCAAAGTAATGCAACACTGTAACACAACAGAGTTGTTTTAAAACTGGACAAATATGCTCAATCGTTGGTGTTTGTGTAATGATCCAAGCTGCTGAATTCTGGATCATATGAAGTTAGTTAAGAAGTTTCTGTGAAACACCACTGAGAAGAGAATTACAATAGTCGCTATGAGATGTAACTAATGCGTGTACAAGATCAGCAGTACTAATAGCAGAAAGAGACAATTAATGTTCTCAAATTATAATATGCTGACTGAGTAATATTATTTATAAGTGCCTCAGAAGATAAAGTGCTATCAAGGATGATACCCAGACTCTTAACCTGAAAAGAAGGAGAACTAACAGAATTATCAATAGTCAAACTGTAAAACTTTAACAATTTTGCAGTTTAGTACCTACAGTATTATGGAAATTACATGTAAACCATGATTTCAGATAAACAAACCAAAAGAGAAGGCAGCAATAATGCTGAATTAGGCTTTGAAGATGTATAGAGCTATGTGTCATGCATAACAATAAAAATGTATATAAATCTAATTTATTAAAGATTTGTCCTAAAGGCAACAGATAAACAATAAACAGAAAAGGGCCCAAAACTGAGCCCTGAGGCACACCACTAGTAATCTGAGATATCCATGATTTGAAACTTTTAATGTGAACAAACTGAGTCTGACCTGATAAATAGGATCTAAAAATGATACATTAAAATACATTAAAAATGGTGAGATTTTAATGTTTTTAAAAGTCTGTATTAATAAAAAAGTAGTATACAAAAAAATACATATATACAGTCAGGGAAAAAATTATTTGATTCCCCTTCTGATTTTGTACATTTGCCCACTGACAAAGAAATTATCAGTCTATAATTTTAATGGTAGGTTTATTTTAACAATGAGAGACAGAACAACAACAACAACAACAACAACAAAAAATCCAGAAAAACGCATTTTAATGAGTGAAATAAGTATTTGAACCCTTCGCAAAACATGACTTAGTACTTGGTGGCAAAACCCTTGTTGGCAATCACAGAGGTCAGATGTGTCTTGTAGTTGGCCACCAGGTCTGCACACATCTCAGGAGGGATTTTTTCCCACCCCTCTTTGCAGATCTTCTCCAAGTCATTAAGGTTTCGAGGCTGACGTTTGGCAATTCGAAACTTCAGCTCCCTCTATAGATTTTCTATGTGATTAAGGTCAGGAGACTGGCTAGACCACTCCAGGACCTTATTGTGCTTCTTCTTGGACCACTCCTTTGTTGCCTTGGCTGTGTGTTTTGGGTCATTGTCATACTGGAATACCCATCCACGACCCATTTTCAATGAGGGAACGAGGATCTCACATAAGATTTGATGGTACATGGCCATGTCCATCGTCCCTGTCCATAGTCACTTTGATGCAGTGCAGTTGTCCTGTCCCCTTAGCACAAAAACACCCCCAAAGCATAACATTTCCACCTCCATTTTTGACGGTGGGGATGGTGTTCTTAGGGTCACAGGCAGCATTCCTCCTCCTCCAAACTGATGCCAAAGAGCTCGATTTTGGTCTCATCTAACAACAACACTTTCACCCAGTTCTCCTCTGAATCATCCAGATGTTTAGTGGCAAACTTCAGATGGGCATGTATATGTGCTTTCTTGAGCAGGGGGCTTGCGGGCACTGCAGGATTTCAGTCCTTCACAGCGTAGTGTGTTACCAATTGTTTTCTTGGTGATTATGGTCCCAGCTGCCTTGAGATCACTGACAAGATCCTCCCGTGCTCCCATGTAGTTCTGGGCTGATTCCTCACTGTTCTCATGATCATTGAAACTCCATGAGGTGAGATCTTGCATGGAGCCCCAGACCGAGGGAGATTGACAGTTATTTTGTGTTTCTTCCATTTGCAAATAATGGCACCAACTGTTGTCACCTCACCAAGCTGCTTGGCGATGATCTTGTAGCCCATTCCAGCCTTGTGTAGGTCTACAATCTTGTCCCTGACATCCTTGGACAGCTCTTTGGTCTTGGCCTTGGTGGAGAGTTTGGAATCTGATTGATTGTTTGCTTCTGTGGACAGGGGTCTTTTATACAGGTAACAAGCTGAGATTAGGAGCACTCCCTTTAAGAGAGTGCTGCTAATCTCAGCTCATTACCTGTGTAAAAGACACCTGGGAGCCAGACATCTTGCTGACTGATAGGGTATCAAATACTTATTTCACTCATTAAAATAAAAATCAATTTTTAACTTTTTTGAAATGCATTTTTCTGGATTATTTTGTTGTTATTCTGTCTCTCACTGTTAAAATAAACCTACCATTAAAATTATACACTGATCATTTCTTTGTCAGTGGGCAAACATATAAAAACAGCAGGGGATCAAATAATTTTTCCCCCACTGCATATACTATTTGAAAATGACGGCAGAGCTGAATTTTCAGCATCATTACTTCAGTCTTCAGTGTCACATGATGCTTCAGAAATAATTCTATTATGACAATTTGCTGCTTAAGAAACATTTCTTATTATCAGTGTGGAAAACACATTCATTTGTACATTATTTGTGATATTTTTTAAAGGATTTTTCGATGAATAGAAAGTTCAAAAGAACAGCATTTTTTTAGAAATAGAAATATTCAGTAACATTATAAATGTCTTTTTTAATTTTATAGAGCTGCAATCCCTGAGTTGAACTCACACACATGCATATACTTGTGTACCTCAGGGCTCAGTTTTGGGCCCTCTTCAGTTTATTATTTATGCATTTATCACATGTTTATTATGGTAAAATTTGTACAGTTTGTACAGTATTGTTGCAATGTACTGCACTGGTTACATCATACCAGGGGCGTAATTTCCACTGGGGACAGGGGGACATGCCCCCCCCCCAGCCCCCCCATTTTTCAAAATCCCATTTGTGTCCCCTTTTAAATTTGTTTGTTAAGTGAATGTCTTGTATTGTAGAATGCACGCTCGAGAATTTGCACGACCGTTAAAACGAAATCGAAAGTAAATGTGCACATGCTTTCAAAAGCCATTTTAATACCCCGTGTTTAGAGAGCGGTTCTCCAATTCGCGCATATTAGACTACATAACATATCTAGGCTGTTATGTGCATGTAGGCTATAATAGGTTGTGTAGTTGTCTATAGCTCTGTATCATGCTTGAAAAATTTGGTCTCTATTTGCAATTTGAATATTAAGAGGGTAGCCTAGCCTACTTTAATTATGGCTGCACTTATTGTTTGCATACAGTGCCCTCCACTAATATTGGCACCCTTTGTAAATACGACCAAAGGTGGCTGTGAAAATAAATCTGCATTGTTTATCCTTTAATCTTTCATTCAAAAAATTCACAAAATTCTAACCTATCATTGAAGTAAAACAATTGAAAGCAGGGGGAAATCTCATTATGAAATAAATGTTTTTCTCTAGTTCATGCTGACCACAATTATTGGCACCCAATTATTGCAAAGTCCTTTATTCAAGATGAGCTCTGAGTTTTCTCCTTTAATGCCTGAAGAGTTTAGAGAACTTTTGGAGTACTTTTTGTACCAAACCCATCTTGAGTGTTTGCTGCTAGAAAGCTCTTTTTTTAGTTTCATCTGACCACAGAAGCCAGTCCCATTTGAAGTTCAAGTCGTGTCTGACAACTGAATATGCTGGAGTTTGTTTTTGGATGAGCAAGGAGGATTTTTCATGAAACCCTCCTGAACAACATGTGTTGATGTTTTTTTTTTTTTTTTTTTTTTTTTTTTTTTTGTAGTCTTTTGTCCCCAAGACTCAACTAATCTCTGCAGTTCTCCAGCTGTGATCCTTGGAGAGTCTTTGGACACTTAAACTCTCCTCCTCACCATGCATTAGGACGATATAGACACACATCCTTTTCCAGGCAGATTTGTAACAATATTTAGATGATTGCAATTCTTAATTATTGTCCTAATGATGGAAATGGGGGGTTTCAATGCTTTAGCTCTTTTCTTACAGCCACTTTCTATTTTTGTGAAGCTCAACATTCTTGTTCTGCACATCAGAACTATATTATTTGATTTTATTCCTTGTGATGGATAATTGAGGGAATTTGGCCTTTGTGCTCCTCATATGTATAATCCTGTGAAACAGGAAGTCATGGCTGTACAATCATACTCCTAGTCATTCTAGTGTGCTAAATAAATGCAAATATGAATGGGAATATACTTCAGAGATATTTTACTCATTATAACTTCTAGGGGTGCCAATAATTGTGCCTACCATGCATTGAAGAAAAACATTTATTTCATAATTTAAGTTTCCCCTCACTTTTAATTGTTTTACTTCAATGAAATCTTAGCATTTTGTTAATTTTTTTAATGTAAGATCAAAAAGATAAACAAAGCAGATTTATTTTCATGGCCGTCGTTGCTCATATTTACCAAGGGTGCCAATATTAATGGAGGGCACTGTATTTATATTGTGTTGTATATTTTATATTTGTAAAAAGATCTTCAGTTAGGAGGTCAAACGTTCTAGAAGCTCATAATTCATGTACAGTTCTAAATAAAATAATAAATATTTTCCCCCATTTTGTGTCCCCCCACTTCTCAAACCAAAGTTACACCCTTGCATCATACTGTAAAAAAAAACACACAAAATAAATGAAACAAAAGTGTGAACTGTGTAGAGCAAGTAATTCTTATGATTAAGTTATTCTCAGTGAATCAGAAACATACAGCACAACCAGTGTAGTCTCATTTATGAACAGATGACTCTTATAAACCAGTTTCTTTTAGTAACTGATGCCACTGGAATGTAAATTGAATTTGAATTCATTGGCATTCTCAATTCAGTTCTGAATGTGACCCTGATGCATAATATAAAAATGAATGCACCTTGATTGACCTCAAAGCATCTCTCCTACCCTTGGCTGCCATCGTTATGGTCTCACAATGGACTGCTGAAAAAGCTAGTCTCCTAAAGTCAAAACAACATGGCCTCGAATCCCAGAGGAAAACAGGGCAAGTGTCTTCCTGAACCCAGTGAACATTAACTGAAAAGGTCTTTTCACTTCAGGGAGTTCCTTCAACCAAGGACCTTCATACTGAGTGTGCTGAATGTCACACAGCCGAAAAAGAAGAAGAAGAAAAAAGCATATATGTTTTATATCTAAGTTTTCTTGATCATAATAAAAAGTGAGCATAAAATAAAGCACCTTAATGGGGGTCTGCTGCATTTGACCTGAGAAAAACAAGCTGACAGCTTTTAACTGGGATGAGTTTTTCTCTTATATATCCAGCTTAAAGAAAAAAAATAAGTAAAGTGAGGCTTAAAAGTCGCCATAACTCCTATAGTGTGGGAAGAAATAAGTTTGGAGAGAAAAAAAAGTGTGTATGATTTTAATGAGGTTGTCCCCTCATTTTCCTCTTTTAATGAATATTAAATGCCCAACCCGCATTTAAATATATCTGTATGTGTAACCCCAAGCTGAGAATAAAGGCCTATCATGTCTACTGTCCTCAATGGGAGCCTTTAAAAAAGGCGGGAAAGGGCCTTGAGAGAGAGAGAGAGAGAGCGAGAGAGAGAGAGACGTTTGCTACCCGGCATGCCTCTCACGTACTGCCCTAATTTCAGTCGGGTATGAGGAGGAGAATTGTGGGGCAGAGCGCATCATACACCCTCCTTGAGATTTGAGACATCAATGGCAGTTAAATCGTACCGTGTGAGTCGTCAAATATATACAACTATCGCCAACTGGGTGGTACTGAGAGTCAAGGATGTTTTAACAGGCAGTGCTGTTGCTGCAAAGCAATGGTGTGTAACTCAAGAAAAGCAGCTTATAAAATGTATTTCTTAATCCAACTTCTGACAAAGATTTCTAACAAATGCATAATTGTAAATTCCTAAATTTAATTTATAAATATTAATTTAAATGTAGGAGTAACACACAAACACACACACATACACACTGGTGTGCCTCAGGGCTCAGTTTTGGGCCCTCTTCTGTTTATTATTTATGTATTTATCACACGTTTATTATAGTTTGTACAGTACTGATGCAATGTACTGCACTGTTTGCACCATACCATGGGAAAAAAAAAAAAAAAAACACGAAACAAATGAAACATAAGTGTGACCTGTGTAGAACTAGTTACAAACAAGCGATTCTTATGATTGAGTTGTTTTTAGTGAATCGGAAACATTACAACAAGCAAAACCAGTGAAGTCTGATTCACAAACAAAGGATTCTTATAAACCAGTTCATTTTAGTAAATCAAAATATTTAACATTACCAGACTAGAATTATTTTTATTAGATGATTCTTTTAGATGACTCAAAGCACAATCAGTGTTGTCTGATTTAGAAACAAAGAACAATTTTGTTTCACATAAAAAATGACTCTAAATTAACTATTTCTTTTTAGTGACACATTATCAGGCTAAAATGATTTTTATGAAACAGTTCTTTTTAGGTGACTCAGAAATAGAGCACAATTAGAGTAGTCTGATTTACAAACAAACTGTTTTGATTGACATAACAAATGACTCTAATTAACTGCTTCTTTTTAGTGAATCAAAAACATACTGTGCAACCAGTGTAGTCCAAATCTCAAGCAAATGACTCTTGAGGTGGTTATATATTGGGTAGATTATTTTCTTCTCTTTTGAGTGACTCACAAAAACAAACAAACAAAACAACAAAAAAACAACAACAACAACAACAACAACAAAAACAGCACAACCAGTGCAGTCTGATTCATGAACAAACAACTCTTTTGAGCCAGTTCCTTTCGGTAAATCAAAATATATAACATAATTTTTATAAGACGATTATTTTTAGGTGACTCAAAAAAAGAGCACAATCAGTGTCTGATTTAGAAACTAAGAACAATTTTGATTCACAATGACTCTAATGACTCTAATTACCCGCTTCTTTTCAGTGAGTCAAAAACATACTGTGCAACCAGTGAAGTCCAAATCTCAAACAAATGACTCTCCTGAGAAGATTATTTTCTCTTCTTTTGGGTGACTCAGAAACACACAGCACAACCAGTGCAGTCTGATTCATGAACAAATGACTCTTAAAGGGGTCATCGGATGCTAAGTTGACTTTTTCATGTTGTTTGAACATTAATGTGTGTTGGCAGTGTATGTACAAATCTACCCTATAATGATAAAAATCCATGCAGTGGTTTTTAATTAATCTGTAAAAATAATATCCCCTTGTTCAAATCGAGCCGTTCTCAGATGCCTGTCTGTGTGCCGTCACACCAACAGAGGCCGCTCTCACGATAGTTGATTGACATGAGCATCTTACCTCAGACCAGCTGTCACAGTCCAGTAACTTTCCTTGTTTCGATGCCGGAGCAGGGATATAAGTTAGACAAGAATATCTCAGATTGAGCGATTGAGGTGTTGTGTTGCTGGATGTAATAATGAACATAGTGGTCTTCATTCACTCCCGACATCTGAGCCACTGAAGATGCACTGGATTACATTTGTTTGTGAAGGGAATGCGCCTCCCGATCTACATATATCCGTCTATGGTTGCGCAAATCATTCATGATCCAGCTTCACTTACAGCAGAAGTGAGTATAAGCGTTTTTTAAAAATCTTTGCGATCGCCTTTCCTTATAACGTGGTAGTTAGGAAGTTTAGCGGCTAAACGCGGCTAATGTAAACAAGATCGTCTTTCCGCAGAGAGAAGAGAGGGGCGGGGTGAGCAGAGCTCATTTGCATTTAAAGGAACAGCCCCTTAGAATGAGATGATTTTTGCAGAGCTGATTTTGACAAGGTAAAAAGGGTGTTGTTTTACAAAACCATTGAGAGTTTTTAATCAAAGTATATTAGAGACTTTTCATTAAGACCCTAAAGAATCATATCAACTTGTGGAAAATGGGCATCCGATGACCCCTTTAAGAGCCAGTTCCTTTTAGTAAATCAAACAGACTAGAATGATTTTTATGAAACAATTCTTTTTAGGTGACTCAAACACAGCACAATCAGTGTCTGATTTAGAAACAAAGAACTGTTTTGATTCACATAACAAATGACTTTAATTAACTGTTCCTTTTTAAGTGAATCAAAAACATACTGTACAACCAATGTAGTCCAAATCTCAAACAAATGACTCTCTTAGAGAAGATTATTTTCTCCTCTTTTGAGTGACTCACAAACAAACAGCACAGCCAGTGCAGTCTGATTCATGAACAAATGACTCTTAAGAGCCAGTTCATTTTAGTAAATCAAAATATATAACATTATTTTTAAACTATTCGTTTTAGGTGACTCAAAAACCGAGCACAATCAGTGTAGTCTGATTTAGAAACAAAGAACTGTTTTGATTCACATAACAAATGATTCTAATTAACTGTTTCTTTTTAGTGAATCAAAAACAGACTGTGTAACCAGTGTAGTCCAAATTTCAAAGAAATTACTCTTTTGGGAAGATTATTTTCTCTTCTTTTGAGTGACTCACAAACAAACAGCACATCCAGTGTAGTCTGATTCATGAACAAACAACTCTTAAGAGCCAGTTCCTTTTAGTAAATCAAAATATAAAACATTACCAGACTAGACTGATTTTTATAAGACGATTATTTTTAGGTGACTCAAAAAAGAGCACAATCAGTGTAGTCTGATTTAGAAACTAAGAACAATTTTGATTCACATAACAAATGACTCTAATTACCAGCTTCTTTTTAGGTGACTCAAAAACCGAGCACAATTAGTGTAGTCTGATTTAGAAACAAAGAACTGTTTTGATTCACATAACAAATGATTCTAATTAACAGCTTTTTTTTAGTGAATCAAAAACAGACTGTACAACCAATATAGTCCAAATCTCAAACAAATGACTCTTTTGGAAAGATTATTTTCTCTTCTTTTGAGTGATTCACAAACAAACAGCACATCTAGTGCAGTCTGATTCATGAACAAATGACTCTTATGAACGTTTACACTAAAAATGATAACTATGATCAACTAAGCTTTATGAAAACAGCAGAGTTCACATTACAACTAGAACTGTTATGAATGATTCTTTTTAATGAATCAAAAACATGACAACCAGTGTGGTCTGATTCACAAACTTATGAATCACCAGACTGAATCAAAACTGTATGACTTTAGTAGACATTGAATATGGTAGTTTTAGGGTGTGTATACAGTTTTGTACTAAAAAATATGACATGAACGCAAGTAAATAATGGCAGAGTGTTAATTTTAGGTTTGCTTTTCCTTTAAATGGATGTTTATTCATTCGAATAGCAGATCAAACAATACATGTGCTCTTTTAAGCATGGCTGACACACTAAAGCTGCTTATTGAGAGACGCGTACGGACAGTCAAACAAACATAGCTGAAAGAGACGAAGGCTGAAAGAATTCAGCTGTCAAATCAGCTTTGAAGGGCACTTCTATCAGACTGTAGCTCACGTCAGGCTGGAACACATGCCACTACAAAACAGTATAATCAAAGGCAACAACTTCACTTAATAGCTAAAGATGTTCTGTGTGGGACTATCATAGCAATATCCAATCAAATCCAATTAACTTCTTGGAGCCTCCCCTCCAGAAAAGTGCATTACAGCAGGATTAAGCCGCTATCTGTACTGGACTTGATTAATGACCATGTTAATTAATGCTGAAGGGGCTCGTTGGAGCGGTTCCTCACGTACAGCCGCTCAGTGATCCAGCCGCGATGTGGGGACCAGGCAAATAGAACCATCACGAGAACAGACAGCCTGTCCCACAAACACTTGTATACTTCAACAGAGTCTTGGCTGTGAAAGAGCTAAAATTTGGCCTGCGAAGTACTTCTAAACTCCAAAGTATGCTGACAGGGTCTGGGACGGAATGTTTAAGGGTGGGTTGGCAACTGTTCCAGGAAAAAAGAATGTTTATGTTTTAATAATCATGTGGTACAACATACGGTATATCTGGATCATAATGTGAACTAAATACACTGAACTAAGTGTGCGAAGCTAAGTGTGGTTGATTATTTACTATTTTAATTTGGAGCTGTGACACAAACTGTTGTTGCTGTTGTTAACTAAAACTATTACATCTGTTAAACTATTAAAAACACACCAAATCATTTTCATTAATTGAAATAAAGCTGAAATCAAATAAATAATTGATAAAAAAAAAACTTAAAAACTTAAAGACAAATTAGTTGCTGCTTTGGCAACTAACTGAAAATAGGATCCGGTTCAAGTGTTAAAATTACTAAAGCAAAAATGGAATTTAAAATAACGGAAAGCTGAGCAAAAATACATTTTAAACTACAAAATGACTAAAATTTTAACTATAATTAATTTGAAAACTGAAAATATAAATACAAAAGCTAAAATAATGTTAAATGCAAAAACAGTATTGAAAAATAAAATAATAAAATAAAATAAAATAAAATGTACAATTCTGGTTGAAACCGAAAAGCAGATTATTTTCATTTTACTGCCAATAATCAATCAATCAGTCTACAAAATGATACAAAAGCTAAAATAATAAAATAAAATAAAATAAAATAAACTGGTTTAATAAGTATGTAAAGTTCTGGCTGATACCAAAAAGCAGATAATTATTTTAATTTTACTATCAATAATCAATCAAATCAATCAAATCTCTTACTATTTTGTCATAATACAAAAGCTAAAATATTGTTCAATGCAATAATAGTATAAAAAAATAATAATAAAATACAATAATATAAAAATAAAATAAAACTGACACAAACCAAAAGATTGTTCATAAATACCAAAAAAAAACCCAATTAAAAAAAAAATAAAATAAATAAATAAATAAATAAATAAATAATAATAATAATTTTACTGCCAATCAACCAATCAGTCAAATCAAACTATATACAGTTTTGTCTAAAACATAGCTAAAATATTATTAAATGCAACAATAGTATTTAAAAAAAAAAAAAAATAAATAAAATAAAATAAAATAAAATAAAATAAAATAAAATAAAATAAAGTTGTCATAAACCAAAAGATCATTCATAAAAAGGGATGTCAAATTCTGGCTTATACCAAAAAGCTGATAATTATTTTCATTTTATTTTCATTGATTTTCAATCAATCAATAAAATTCTATACCATTTTGTCTACAAAGTAATACAAAAGCTAAAATATTATTAAATGCAATAATAGTATTTATAAAAATATAAATAAAATAAAATAATAAAACAAAACAAAACAAAACAAAAAACAAACTAGCATAAACCAAAAGGTCGTTCATAAATAGGGATGTAAAAATCTGGCTGATACAGAAAAGCAGATAATTATTTTCATTTTACTGCCAATAATCAATTAATCAACAAAATTCTATACTAATTTGTCCACATATATTAAAAAATAAAATACTAAAATCAATTGTGCTACAAGTAAATTTAGGCATCTCATCATTATAATTTACATTATAATGTACACATATTCATGATAAAAAAAATTACATAAGAGAAAAGAGCATTAGCTAATACTGACTGATCCATGGCATTTATGACAAATCTGATATAATACTAAATGATAAAAGTCTAATACATGATAAAAAAATAAATAAATAAAAAAAATAACACTGAAATGACACCACTGTAATAAATCCCTACTCATAATCTGTGAATGAAAATTCAGGAATCATGTTGAAAATAGCTTTATATCATGTATGCGAGTCAAATTCATGTGACCATAAAACAGCCAATGTACACACAACTTTGCTTACACTTTATGTAATTCAATAATAATGAGGCATGTTATGATATTGCTCAGCGTCCACAACCAAATAAACTTTAAAAACAATGCATCATTTCCAGCCAAATGCAAATATGTAACACATGGTATATCAAAATCACTACCTCTGAAGCCAAATGTATATTTCAACAGCAATGACACACTCTCCAAAGCAACTGAAATACAGCCTCAGTGTTTTCAAGATTCGAATCAAACGTGAGCATTTGAATAAAACAACTCTTTATCTCAACAACAACAAATTGTATCCAGAAAACACAAAATACCCAGCACTAGTATTTATTGGCAGCGGTGCCAGTCAAGATAGCCTCAAGGTAAAGCGGTTCCCACTCGACGGAAACCTCGCAAACAAATTTAACCGATTGCGATCTTAGGGCAACAGTTCATCTTGTTGTTTATTCGAGCTCCAAAGAGACGCACAAACCATCCAAAACCGTGTAATTATGAAAGCTCCTTTACATAACGGAATATGAAAACGATCCCTCAGATTAAACGACTTTTGTCATTAATTAATATGGAAATCTCATCTCAGATAGGCCCATCGAAGCCTTTTGGTGCTAGAAACAGCTGTTAGCTCCACAGGTACGCTAGTGCTAATCTGCGTTAGCCGCTGATGGATGTAATTAACAGTTATCCAACACGTTCTCATTTGTCTTGTTAAGAAAATTGCAGATAGGGTTGCGAGACGCTCTCTGCTGGAAACCTAAGGGTTGGGAAGGTGATCTGATCATTGTAAGCCTGTAAAATGACACCAAATCCACCGGTGAATAAAAAAGATGATAGCTGTGTTTGAAAACTTTTTACCAGCTAGAAACCAATTAGCATGTTTTCAATTAATTTTAATGACCTTTTCATGAATTTTCAATTCTTTTAGCCAGTCATTTCAACATTTTATTGTTATATTTTACTGAAAAGTTTCCAGCAGGACAGTCAGTGCCAATTTACCCGACATTTTACCATGGCAAAAAACATTCGTACTTACCCGTTTAATAACAGTTCACACTAGACTCCAGTAAATCCAAATAAACTCCAACTTCTGATTCTCTGTATTAGAAATCCACATCCATCCAGCTCATACCTGGAGCAAAAACACAGATTGAGAGTTCAAGAAGATAAATCAGATTAAATTTGTGATAATATCAAGCTTCCTTCATATCGCTATATGATTGTCATTTATCGCTTTGAGGTAAACTTTTAGATCGAAACTCTCTGAGATCACAGATTTCAATGCTTAAAAGAATTCAGAGTTGAAAGAGTGTTCGGGAAGCGCCTTTGAAACTGTACATTCCTAATCTGCAAGTTAAATGACAGTAAAACTGCATTTATCTGGCACTAAAACAATGATGATCTCAACTAGGGTGGCAGTTTTAAATTTCACAGATAATTTTTTAACTGATAAAACTTCCGATTTCTATGCTGAAAACTATGAAAGTCCATTTCCCATGAAAGGCTTTTTTTTTTTTTTATCTCAAATCTGACTTATGTCTTCCTATTCTAAGAAAATAGTCAAAATTGTAAGATATAAACACAGAATGGTGACATAAACCCGCAATTCTTAAACCTGAAAAAAAAGAAAAGAAGTTCTAATTTTTCTTCCTTAAAATTCTTAATGTTGTTTTGTTTATTCTGTAATGCTTTGTTTTGTTTTGTTATTTTTTTGTTTTGCTCTTTTTTTTTGTTTCATTCTATTTATTTTATTTTGATTTGTTCTTTTATTTAGTTTTTTGTTCTTTGTTTTTTGTTCCCTTTTTTTGTTCTTTGATTTGTTTTCTGTTTTGTTCGTTTTATTTTATTTTGTTCTTCGATTTGTTTTCTGTTTTGTTTTGTTGTTGTTTTTTTGTTCTTTTTGTTTTCTTTTGTTTAGTCCTTTTTGTTCTTTTTATTTTATTTTGTTTAGTTCTTTGAATTTGTTCTTTGTTTTTTATTTGTTCTTTTTTGTTTTATTTTGTTCTTTGATTTGTTTTCTGTTTTGTTTTGTTCTTAGTTTTGTTCCTTGTTTTGTTTTGGTTTCTTTGTTTTATTCTTTTTTTTTTTTTTTTTTTTTTTTTTTTTTTTTGTTTTGTTTTGTTCTTTGATTTGTTTTTTTGTTTTTTTGTCATTTGTTTTGTTCTTTGATTTGTTTTTTGTTGTTTGTTTTGTTGTTTATTTTTTGTTTTGTCTTGTTTTGCTCTGTTCTTTTGATTTTTTTTGTTTAGTTTTGTTCTTTGATTTTTTTATTTTGTTCTTTGATTTGTTTTTATTTGTTTTTGTTTCTTTTGTTTTGCTCTTTTAATTTTTTTTTTTTGTTTTGTTTTGTTCTTTGATTTGTTTTTTTTTGTTTTTTTGTTCCTTTTGTTGTTTTTGGTTCTTTTTGTTCTTTTATTTTGTTCTTTGATTTGTTTTTATTTGTTTTGTTCTTTGACGTTTTTCTTTGTTGTTTTGTTTTGTTAGATTTGTTTTCCATTTTGTTTTGTTCTTTTGTTTAGTTTTGTTCTCTGATTTGGTTTTTGTTTTTTTGTTCTCTGTTTTGTTGTTTGATTTATTTTGTTCTTTATTTTATTTTGTTTTGTTCATTTCTTTTGTTCTGTTTTTTGTTTGTTTGTTTTGTCCCACCAGAGGTAAAAACAAACAAACAAACAAAAAAACGTAACTGCAACTTTTAATCTCGCAATTCTGACTTCTTTCTTTGCTGTTGTAAGTATATATATCTCACAACTTGTCTTTTATTCTCAGACAGAAAGGGGAGGAAAATCATAATTGTAAGATTAGTTGCATTTACAATTTCATAGCTTCCATAGACTACACAGCAAATAGCAATGTGTAATAAGGAGTGATTCTGTGAATTAATTTCTTTAACCAGTTCACTAAAAATCAAACATCTTACCAAAATTAACTATTAAAAGAATTACTTCTATTAGCTACATACTTGACACTAAGACAGAAAGACACTAAACTAAACTAGACAGATGCCGTCTCATCTACAGGCTGTTCTCAGACATTAAAGAGTCCAATATATTCAGGAAAAAAAAAAAAAAAAATCTGATCCATCCCAGTTCATAAATGATGGAGGATCCATATTCTTTCAATATTTATTGATCCTTTTTGCCAAGGAAAAAAAGTCTTTTCTTAGAATCCATCTTGCTTGTTCAGGCTCCAAATTACTTAATATCCCCTTTGGAACGTCCTCTGTGTCATCAGGAATGGCATATTTCTTGAATATTGAAATTTATTTGATAAAGACTGCAAATTCTGATTAACGTCAAACATGAGAGCTGTGCCTCGTGTTCAAAAATTTTCAGCCAGTCAGAAGAAAAATTGGAATGGGTAATTTACAGGCCATTACAAATTTGAGTTAGATGACATTCAACACTCAACTAATACGAGAAGTCTATTATTTTCCATGTTATGTCCCGTGATGATAATGATTTTCATTTCTTACTTTCCACTTTTCATATTGCTTTTTCATTCTCCGCATAGATAATTCCCATAACCAATTTCAGGAACACGACCAGTTGTGAAAGGCCTGGATTATTCTATATTATTCTTTGAGGTCACACACTTCTAAAAACCCTTTTAAGACATTTATATATTCTAGCAGCCCTAACATGACAGCTTTTTATGACTCATATTATGCAGTTCTTAAGAAATGTTATAATAATAATAATAATAAAATGTGTGCATTCATTTTATTTCACATTGTTATTCATTTTTAAATCCTCAAATTAACTGTAAAATAAAGAGTTTACATTTATGTACAATATGTTATCAACAAAATTCTGTATAATAAATAATGACAAATTTAATTAATAACAATTCTAATAATAATAAACGTGTGTGTATTCATATTCATTTCATTTCACATTATTTTTAAATCCTGAAATTAATTGTACAATAAAATAACTAGAATTAATTGTAAAATAAAATAACTAGTTTATAGTTTAAGCATGGAATCTATATAATCCTACAATAATAATAATAATAATAATAATAATAATAATAATAATAATAATAATAATAATAAACATTTATTTATTATAACAACAAATAATTTATTTATAACAACAACAACAACATTTATTTATTTATTTTTAATATTCTAATTCATTTGATTTCACATTATGATATTTATCATCTATAAAAATAATTGTAAAATAAAATAACTAGTTTATCCTTTAAGCATGTTATTTATGAAATTCTATAATGAAAACAATAATAACATTAACAACAACAACAACAATAAACATTTATTTATTTATTTATTTATTTATTTATTTATTTATTTATTTATCCTATTCAAATTCATTTTATTTCACATTATGACATTTATTATTTATAAAATGATTGTAAAATAAAATAACTAGTTTATCCTTTAAGCATGTTATATATAAATAATTCTATAATAATAACAATAACATTAACAACATTAATAATAACAACATTTATTTATTTATTTATTTTTTCAGATTTAAATTTATTTGATTTTACATTATGATGTTTATTTATTATTTTAAAAAAGTATTTTAAAATCAAATAACTAGTTTATCCTTTAAGCATGTTTCAATTTCCTTTAATTTCACATTGTGATGTTATTGATTTTTAAATCCTAAAAATAACTGTAAAATAAAACAACTAGTTTATCCTTTAAGCATGTTATCTATAAAATTTAATAATAATAATAATAATAATAATAATAATAATAATAATAATAATAACAACAACAACAACAACATTTTCATATTAAATTTCCTTTAATTCCACATTGTTTTTTATTTTTAATCCTGAAATTAATTGCAAAATAAAATAACTAGATTATTCTTTAAGCATGTTATCTATAAAATTCTATAATAACAACAACAATTATGCATTTATATATTTATTTTTTCATATTCAAATTCATTTCATTTTACATTGACATCATTTTTACTTTTTTAACATGATGTAAAATGAAGTGAAATAAATATAAAATACGTTTTAAAATATTTTAATATTAAAGATTTCTATGTTAATTAGAGAGGCACAAAATATTTAAGGCAACATGCAATGGTAAATAAAAGAAATAAATTCCCATTATCACTAGTGACCTTCGACTGTTGGACCTACTGTATATTTTTGTGCATAAAGAAAGGAACATGGGTTAATTTGTCAGATCTAAAGGCTTCACTTGAGAGGCTTTAATATCTAGTGCTTTTTTCATGCTCTCTCTGTACAGCGACTCACACAAACTCGCCCCCATTCAACACTCTTTGTCTTTGAATCCCACACCAGCTCCTTTTAATTGAAATTTCATTGATATGTAGTCTACTGTGGGCAGTTTAAACCTTGAAGTAATCCAAGTGATAATAGTTTCATTGTTGCTGTGGTTGGAAATGGGCTGTAATGGGGAATTCTGAAGACGTGCCGCTGTGATTATTGACAGCTGGGCCTCTGGGGCGAATCAATTGATATTTTTCCCCCCGCTCTGATTTCTAGGCCTGCCAGGTAGCCAGCTGTCATAATTAAGGCCATCCAGACAGATATTGAAACACAGGCGGAATATTAATAGTGGCGGTGAGTCGCATACAAACACAAACACACAAATGCGTGGGCGTTCAGAACATTTCTAATCCGCAATCTGTAAATGAAAGATGCCGTAATTATGATTTCATTTACCGCATCTCATAACGTTAGGAAGTGTGAGAACCTGGCATGAATATTACGCGATAGCTTCGATGCAATTCTCTCTACCATCACACTAATAGCACTCAATTTGAGTCGAGTCTTTGGAGGTGATAAGGGGAAATTGAGACAACAGGGCAAACATGGGGTGAGAGGAATTCTGGGATTGCTTATGAATACTGAGCAGCCACTTTATGGACCACATCACCAGTATGAATATGGAGTTGCTAAATATGGCTTACGTGATGTTCCTACGTGCTTCACTAAAATCTCTGTTTTCTTAAAGAGACAGTGTATTCCTTTATGTGATGCTGATGTTTTCCATGCAATGACAGTGAAGGGTGACCGAAGCCTGTCGAGCTGCAAAAATGGCAAAAAGCAGCATAAATGTGACAAATATGAGTATATTTCAAGTATTCTGAAAGCATGCGATGGCTTTGTTTGAGAAAAGGAATGAAATTTAATTCAGTAGCCATTGATAATCTTCTCAGCTGTCAAATCTCATTCACTGTTTCACGCTAGTTTGTCGTCAATAATGCAATAATTACAACATTCCACAATTAAAGTTGCGCATATTTAAATATAAACTATAAACAGAAGAAGAATGCTGCTTTGGTAACTACTTGAAATAAATAAGTGGAAATACTAAAATGCTAAAAAAATAAATAAATAAATAAAAAAATAAATTAACATTAAAATTGAAACTAAAAGTAAAGCCAAATCCAAAAGCCAAATCCAAATAATAATAATAATATAATAATAATAATAATAATAATAATAATAATAATAATAATAATAATAATAATACTGGGAACAACATAAATAATAATTTTGGCAATTAACAAATACAATTTTATATATATATATATATATATATATATATATATATATATATATATATATATATATATATATATATATTGTTAATTACAATTTGTTAATTACAAAATGTTATTGAAAACTATTTTAAACTGGTTTCTATACTTTAAATAAGATGAAATTAAGATTCATATAAATAATATTGAAGTAACGCTGAGAAACTTTAAAAAAGGTTTTCATAATTTAAAAAATAAAATAAAATAAAATAAAACAAAACATTAGTAGAAAACCTTGGACTTAAAACAAAAATAAACTAATAAAAATGACTAAATCACATAAAATTATTAAAACTTACAATTAACATAAAACTGAAGTAAAATTATAAATTAAAAACTAAAAGTATAAAAATAAAAGCTAATGTCAAATATTATTCATATAATATAATAATATATGTAAAATATAGAAATAACACTGGGAACAATATCCATAATAATCTTGCCAAATTAACCAACATTTCAAAATTTAATCTGTGTGTGCGTTTTTTTTTTTTTTTTTTTTTACATATACATTCAGTTTTGTTATCAAAAACTCTTATAAATAGTTTCTGTAATTAATATGGTGATGTAATAAATATGGAATTAAATAATATATAAATATTACAAGAAAAGAAAAAAAACAAAATTGTTAAAACTAAAATAAAAAAAATAACAATATAAGCTAATACAAAACATTAATAAATACTATAATACTATGTAAATAATACTGAAATAACATTGAGAAGCTAAAAAAAATCGGTTTCTAGAATTTTAATAAAATTAAATTATAAAAAAAATAAAAATATCACAAGAAAAAATTTAGTAGAAAAAATAAACCAATAAAAATGACAAAATCACATAATTAACATGAAAACTAAAAGTATAAAAATAATATATATATATATATATATTTAAAAAAAAAAAAAAAAAAAAAACCTAATGAAAAAGAACAATGACAAAAAAATAAATAAATAAATAAAAAAAAATACAAGCTAATTCAAAACATTAATAAATATTACAGTACCATATAAATAATCCTATAACAACAAGGAGAAGCTATGAAAACCATTATTATTTATTTATTTATTTTAAATAAAATAAAATAAAATAAAACAATAAAAAAAAAGACTTGGGAACAACACTGAGAACAACATAAGGCTAAATAATAGAACTTTCATTTTTGGTTGAACTCTCTCTTTAAGAGGATTAATACGAACATTCTTGTGCTTCACATGTTGACATCATACATTATACATTAGTCTGTCCATTAGTATGCGGCATACGTTTACTCCATCTTCAAAAACAAAATTTATATTTCAGATATTTAAAACCTTCTTCTTAGTGATGGACATGACATCATTTAAATGCATTTTGGTTGCCATGGGAGACCTCCTCATGCAACATTTTGGAGCACGAATCAAAGAATCAAAGTAATGTGAAATTCCGTTACTTCAAAGGCTAGTCTGCTCTTTCTAATTCTTTAATGTTGGCATCTCTTTTTCTTCTCGGCCTAAAACTCTGCGGTGTCAGAGCCTTTGGCTTCAAAGTCAGGCAATCTGTCGGCTGGCACAGTTCCTCGGTGACAGACATGGCAAGCGTCTTGGACGCGGGGGTCCTTCCTATAAGAGGGGCGCCCATGTTTGACTGAGTGAATTCTGTATGTCAGTATCCACTGACCCCTCCGGGGCCGCCTGGGGCTCCATCTTAGCCGTGGCTCCTGCCAGACAACAACCTGAATAATGGAGCTGCTGCTAGTTCACTTAAAGTAGCCTGGAGAAACATTTTAATGCGCAGGGGTTGCCTGATAGTGGCTCGGGAGACTTGCTGAATCATTTAAATGGTCAATCCTGCCTTAGTTTTTTTTCTGAAATTTCTTTGAAGAAATGAAAATAGAAACAAATGACACAATTTTCATATAGTAATTGACCTATAAATATTAATGTGGATTGTACAGTCCACATAATTTGCTTTTAGAGGTATCGGATAAGAAATGTTTGAGGATGTATTTAAATCTCAGTTCCTGGAGCTTAAAAAAAATAAAATATAAAATAAAATAAAGTAAAATAAAATAAAATAATAAAAGTTACCCTTTCACAATGCAGGATATGCATAATCGTAATTTGTTTTTGCTTTTTATCGGGTAAGAAATGTTTGAGGATATATTTTAATCTCACTTCCCAGAGAAAATAAAATAAAATAAAATAAAATAAAGAGTTGCCCTTTCACAATGCAGGATATGCATAATCACAATGCATAATTTGCTTCCGGTTTTTTATTGGATGAGAAATGTTTGAGGATATATTTAAATTCTCACTTCCAAAATAAAAAAAAAAAAAATAAATAAAAAAAAAAAATAATAATAATAAATAAATAAAATAAAATAAAATAAAATAAAATAAAATAATAAAGCTTTTGTTATTTATTGGATTTTGTACCTTTTTTTCCCTCAGAATTGTGTGATAAAAACTCGCAATTTTTACTTTTTTTCTTAGAATTGCAAGTTTATATCTCACAATTCTGTCTTTTTTCCCCTCAAAATTGCAAGATATAAATTCACCATTACCAGTTATAGGAAAGTCAGAATTGGGAGATATAGTCAGAAATGTGGGATATAAACTCACAATTCTGACTTTTTTCTCAGAGTTTGTATTTCACAGTTCTGACTTTTTTTTTCAGAAATTGTGAGTTTATATCTTGCAATTCTTACTTTTTTCTCAGAATTACAAGTTTGTATCTCACAGTTCTGACTTTTTTCCTGCAATTGTGAGTTTATATCTCGCAATTCTGACTTTTTTCCCCTCAGAATTGTGAGAAATAAGTTATAAGGTCTAATTCTGAGGGGGAAAAAGACTGACATTTTTGATTATATCTCACAGTTCTGACTTAATTCACAATTGCATGTTATAAAGTCATACAAAGTGAGATATACGATTGCAATTCTGAGAAAAAAGTCACAACTGTGAGACGTAACTTTGCAATTGCAAGAAAAACAGAACTGTTAATAAGATCAAATAAAAAGTTGCAATTACCTTTTTGATTTTTTATTCAATGGCGGAAACAAAATGACTTTTCCCCCCATATGAGATTTTATATACATTTTCACTGCAGTCATATGCAAAAGCCAAGACAGAAGACGAAATAAATAGGAAAAAGAAAGCCCTCCGTATGGAAGGAATGTATATGAGCTATACTGATTCACATCCATAAAAAATAGTGTCTTAGATTATTCAGTGTGCTTTTATTTCCAGGGCACCGACGCAAGCGTGTTTGAATAATGCATTGAGGTTTAGTCCCCACTTCAATAGATTTGTGCAATCCACTTTTACCAAATTAATGTCGGCTCTGCAAAATACGGCTGTTTTTATTCCCTGCCTGCATGAAGTACCAGGAAGTAACAGATTTGCATGATAATCAAGATGGCAGAGACAAACTTGAATACATGAACGTATGTGACTCCAATTGAGCATCTGCCTCTAACATGGATTCGAGCACGCGGAGAATAGAGCGTGAATAATAGTCAGAGAGAGAGAGACAGAGGGAGGGAAATGGAGATAAATAATGGTATCGCTTGTTTCCCCGTCACAATAGCAGCGCTGATTAATATCGCAGGAACTAAACGCCTCGCTAACCGACAGGACAGTACGACTGGCGTCATTTAAACTGGCCGTTCCACCTCCAGCCTGTTCTTTAGTTGGCATCTGACACCTGGCAGCTCTTAAACCCACTGATCTGAGGCCAGCTGGATGGACTCAACAGCCTGTCCGTCCCACTCACGCTCAGATCCTAATACAGACTGACCCAAATGAGATTCACACCGCCTGCCTCGCTCAAGCTAAGAAACCAAGGAGGATTGTCCAGCATGCTCAAAGTGAAGTGTTTTGTTATCCTTAACAAATTGCAAAATGTTTTTTTTTTTTTAAATCATAATATAATATACTATTAATTTTAAATATTTTTTTTCTATTATAAATGTATTTTATTTATGTTATTTATTCTTGTTATGAATTTTCAGCATTAGTGTCACATAATCCTTCAGAAATCAATCTAATATGCTGATTTGCTGCTATTAAAACATTTCTTCTTATCAGCTGAGCTGCTTATTCTTGTGGAAACTATTATATTTTTTCCCTCAACTTCTGGATTCTTTGATTAATAAAAAGCTTAAAAGAACAACATTTATTTGATATTTATACTTTTGTAATTAAGTATGTAATTAAGTATTTACTGTTTTTTTTTCATTAATTTAATACTCTCTTGCTGAATATAAGTATTATTATTATTATTATTATTATTATTATTATTATTATTATTATTTAAAAAAAAAAAAAACAAAAAAAACTACTGACCCTAAAATTTTGAATAGTAGTGAATGCATACATTTCATTTAGATTAATTTAGCTGTCTAATTTTTATATAAAAAAATATATGTGTATATTTTATTTGTATATAAGTATTTATTGGTGTGTTAGTATATTAGTATTTATTAGAGTATTGGTATATTAGTATTTATTTGTGTATTAGTGTTAGTATATTAGCATATCTAGAGTATTAGTATATTAGTATATGTATATTAGTATATTAGTATTTATTAGTATATTAGTATTTGTGCATTCGTATATTAGTATTTATTTGTGTATTAGTATTAGAATATCAGTATGTTAGTATTTATTAGTGCGTTAGTATATTAGTATTTCTTAAGAGTATTAGCATATTAGTATTTGTGTATTAGTATTTATTAGAGCATTAGTATATTAGTATTTTTTAGAGTATCAGTATATTAGTATTTGTATATTAGTATATTAATATTTGTTTTTTGGTATTTATTAGCGTGTTAGTATATTAGTATTTCTTAGAGTATTAGTATATTAATATTTGTGTATTAGTTTATTAGTATTAGTGTTAATTATTAGTGTTTTAGTATATTGATATTTATCAGAGTATTAGTATATTAGTATTCATTAGAGCATTAGTATATTAGTATTTGTGTATTAGTATATGAGTATTTACTAGTGTATTAGTGTTAGTATATTATCATTTCTTAGAGTATTAGTATATTAGTGTCTGTGTTAGTATATTAGTATTTATTAGTGTGTTAGTATATTAGTGTTTATTAGAGTACTGGTATATTAGTATTTGTGTATTAGTATATTAGTGTTTATTTGTGTTTTAGTATATTAGTATTTATTAGAGTATTAGTATATTAGTATTTATTACAGCATTAGCATATTAGTATTTCTTTGAGTATTAGTATATTAGTATATTAGTATTTGTGTTTTAGTATATTAGTATTTATTAGAGTATTAGTATATTAGTATTTAATGGCTTGTTTTTATTCTGTAGCAGTAATAGGCTTCCATAAATGTAAAATGTAATTTTCCTCACCCATTAACTAATGTTTTCTTGTTGTTTTAAGCATAAAGGTAACAATAAGTAAATAAATAAATAAAACTCAATTAGTTAAGGAATTAATTCAGGCTAAAATTTTTCTTATAATTTGTTTTAATTTATCAGTGTATTACATTTAATATAAAGAAATTTAACAAAACATACTTTTTTTTTTTTTATTTAAAATAAATATCTCTTATAATTTTGTTATATGTATTAATTAAATAAAACTTACAGACCCCAGACTTATGAACAGTAGTGTATATATAAAGTTAATCTTTAAAAATGTATTATATGTTATAATGTACAGTTATTATATACAATATTACATTAAAATATTATATTATATAATTATATATAAAATTATTATACATGATGCATCTCGTTTAAATGTTAAGGTGTGTTTACTTTTTTGCATGATTATTGCACAGGTGTGCCTTAGGCTGGCCACAATAAAAGGCCACTCGAAAATGTGCAGTTTTATTGTATTGGGGGGGGTCTGCACATCAGTTTCATCACAGCACAATGCCACAGATGTCACAAGTTTTGAGGGAGCATGCAATTGACATGCTGACTACAGGAATGTCCACCAGAGCTGTTGCCCGTGAATTGAATGTTCATTTCTCTACCATAAGCCGTCTCCAAAGGCATTTCAGAGAATTTGGCAGTACATCCAACCGGCCTCACAACCGCAGACCACGTGTAACCACACCAGCCCAGGACCTCCACATCCATCATCTTCACCTCCAAGATCGTCTGAGACCAGCCACCCGGACAGCTGCTGCATCAATCGGTTTGCATAACTAAAGACTTTCTGCACAAACTGTCAGAAACCGTCTCAGGGAAGCTCATCTGCATGCTCATCGTCCTCATCGGGGTCTTGACCTGACTTCAGTTTGTCATCGTAACCGACTCGAGTGGGCAAATGCTCACATTCGATGGCATCTGGCACTTTGGTGAGGTGTTCTCTTCATGGATGAATCCCTGTTTTCACCGTTCAGGGCAGATGGCAGACAGCGTGTATGGCGTTGTGTGGGTGAGCGGTTTGCTGATGTCAACGTTGTGGATCGAGTGGCCCATGGTGGCAGTGGGGTTATGGTATGGGCAGGCGTATGTTATGGACAATGAACACAGGTGCATTTTATTGATGGCATTTTGAATGCACAGAGATACCGCTGATGAGATGTTGTGCTATTCATCCACGACCATCACCTCATGTTGCAGCATGATAATGCACGGCCCCATGTTGCAAGAATCTGTACATAATTCCTGGATGCTGAAAACATCCCAGTTCTTGCATGGCCAGCATACTCACCGGGCATGTCACCCATTAAGCATGTTTGGGATGCTCTGGATCGGCATATACGACAACGTGTTCCATTTCCTGCAAATATCCAGTAACTTTGCACAGCTATTGAAGAGGAGTGGACCAACATTCCACAGGTCACAATCAAAAACCTGATCAACTCTATGTGAAGGAGATGTGTTGCACTGCGTGAGGCAAATGGTGGTCACACCAGATACTGACTGGTTTTCGGACCCCCCCAATACAGTAAAACTGCCTTTTATTGTGGCCAGCCTAAGGCCACACCTGTGCAATAATCATGCTGTCTAATCAGCATCTTGATATGCCACACCTGTGAGGTGGATGGATTATCTCAGCAAAGGAGAAGTGCTCACTAACACAGATTTAGACAGATTTGTGAACAATATTTGAGAGAAATATGCCTTTTGTGTACACAGAAAAAGTCTTAGATCTTTGAGTTCAGCTCATGAAAAATGGGGGTAAAAACAAAAGTGCTGCATTTGTCATTTTGGTCAGTGTATTTACAGAAAAAAAAACGTTGCATTTATTTCTCATGCAACAGATTCATTTTTCTATTCTCATCATCAACTCAAACACTAATTACTAATTAGCAAATAAATGAACTCATTGCCTTGGAAACAGATGGGAAAGCTGGGAAAATAATCAAGATGGAGAGATTTGAACACCAAACAAATATGCGCAACAACACCAAGGTAAACACACGAACGCTCTCCTGGCTCGAGGACAAGGTGCATTTACCTAAAGCCCCTTCAAATGAGAGCGCCTCTGATATTCCAAACACACACCACGGTTTCACTGGCACTGCTGAGCGCCTTAAAACAGCAGCAGATGAAAATAGGCCTGACACTCGGCGAAGTAAATTGCAGCGGATCAATTGAAAATGTCACCTTCACGGACAGATTGATTAAACGCAAAGTGCTGAACGCTCCTTATCCCCCAGAACCGCGGCCATAAGTCTGGGATGCAAAGCAGTCTGGGAATGCAGCGATGGCTGATGAGGTGTAACTTGAAAATTACAGCACACAGCCTATTCTGTTCCTGTAAGCGCTGGAATACATGCACAGAAGTACTTATTTGTGCCTTTTTTGGTGCTTAATATCAGTGTTAGAAGGTGCCGAGATGAATTCACCCATTCTCTGTCATTTCTCATCATGGTACATTGTGTCAAAAAAACCGAGGCACTTGAATTTCCTGTGAATTGGTTTCCAATGAATGTACCTCGAGAAGGTTATTTGGCCTCAGTCACTTCAAAAGATTTATCCTGAGAAAATGAGGGCTGCTTCTCATTTGACCTTTTACGTACTTACAAAGGGCTCCAAAAAGTACTTCCAAAGTTGTAATGATAAAGTTGTTTGCTTGCCAAAGTTGCATAAAATAATTGTTCATTAAAAAATAATAATATGATTATCCTGAGTCATGTGTAATAACCAATTTATCTAGAAAGTAAAATTATGTAAAATATTCTATGAAAACTCTGAAAACGTATTTTGTTTATAATATATATATATATATATATATATATATATATATATATATATATATATATATATATATACAGTACATATAAAAACAAGGAAAAAAGTTTAAAAAGAAGTAAAAAACCTTTTATACATATTAAAATTAATTTTTTTTTCAGAAAATTGTGAGCAATAAACGTGCAGTTTTTAATTTTTTCCTTCATAATTCATTTACATCTAACAATTATGTTTTTTTTTTTATAAAAAGTAATACAATGCTTAAAAAAGAAAATAAAGGTTAAAAAAGTAAACTTTGAAACTTTTCAGAATTTTAAAATTCTTAAAAAATAAGTGTATATAAAAATAGTATAAAATATAAATAAATAAATAAATAAATAAATAAATAAAAAGTTAACCAACTGTTCAGTTTCATAATTGGGAGTCTCTTGCAATTTTATTTATAAAATAAAAAAATAAAAAATGAAAATAAAAATAATCAAATAAATTCTTACTTTTTTCTTTCAGAATTCATTTACATCTAGTAGTTCTGTTTTTTTTTATTAATAAAAACAATAAAATACATATAGAAAAGAAAATAATAATATATAATATATATAATTTAATAATAATAATAATAATAATAATAATGAAAGAATAAAAACTGTAAAAAAAAATAAACAACAACAACAAAACAACAACAACAACAATAATGATAACAATAATAGAATAAAAAAAGTAACAAAAAAAAGTTAACTGCAACTTTTCATATACACACACACACACACACACACACACACACACACATACACACTTATATATATAAACAAATTGTGAGCAAAAAACTTGAAATTCTTACCCTTCAGAATTCATTTTGATCTAACATTAAAACATCTAATATTAAATTAGATAAAAAAAAAATTTAAAGAAAAAAAAAACATCATTAAAAAAAAATCAAAAAATAGAACAACGTAAAAAAAGTAATTGTGGCATTTTGTCACAACTCATTTTGTCGACTTTTTTCTTATAAATTAATTAATTAATTTTATTTAATTTCATTTAATTAGTTTGTTTGTTTGTTTGTTTGTTTATTTTCAGTGGAAAGACAAAAAAAAAACTGATTATAGTGATGACTGAAAATTCTGTCACCATCACTTGCTGCTCCTGACAAGATGTGAAAAAATATTGGGAAACAATCAACTCTGGATGCTATTAAAAAAAAAAAAAAAGTTCCACAGAAGAAAGAAAGTCCAACAGTTTTGAAACGCCATGAGGGTGAGTAAATGATGCTGAATTTTCATTTCTGGGTGAGCTATTTTACAGTAAATAGATTTCTCTTTCTTTGGCCTTTCTGACACTTTTATTTGCAGTATATATATAGGTGGATATGAAATGATTTGAAAAAGAGTGGGAGAGAGTTTTTGCCTTGTTTGCCTGGATGTTGAAATCCATAACACCAGGGGCGGCTCGATCCCTCAGACTCTGACATGATTCCTCAGGTCACCGGCATATGTTTCGCCCGAATACAGCGCTCTCCAAGCAGGTAGTACACTCTCCCTCCCGCTCCCTTCCTCTCTCTTCATCTCCAGCAGTCTTGAAGTCCTTGCTATCTTTCTCTGAAGGACAGGGCCATTTATAACAGCCACCGGGTTTTGGCTGCTGTATTTGTCGGCCTCCGAACAGCTGCCAAGACCTGAACTGATACACTCCCGGCTCGCCCTGCCTTCGCAGTGGGTGCTGCAGTTTATGAGTCCCTGTAATGATTAGCGCATTATTAAAAATGATCGTCGGGATCACAGATCAGCTGGAAAGGGCTCATAAAAAAACTATTTTTAAAATCCGGGATCCTATTTTGAGATTTGAAAGATGTCGGCACGCTTCGCATCATTAATCTACGAGTGAGCGATGGAAGAGGAGCCGCCGAAAACATTCGAAGGTTCCAAGGTCTTTCGTTCGAGAAGCGCAAGCGTATTTTGTCCTAGGACTTGCGTAGTTGCACCCTACTTAGAAATCAAATCCCTGGTGACTTTTTTTGGAGGGAATAGAGAATCCGACGAGTTTAGAGATAGTAAGGAGCCTCAAAAACCACCAAAACATTGATACTGAGAACCCAAGCGCTGAAAACGGCGCTATCATAAATCAAGTCCTGAACGGGGTACATTGGAGGTAAACAAGACCATTCAAAACTACACAATGCAACATGTTTAGTGAGTAAAGAGTCATTTATCTGTGAGATAAGAGCCTCAACCAGACCTCGGTGTGTATGAGAAGATTAATCTTCTTTACTCTGCATGGTTTACCCTGTTGCAACAAATTAAACGGATACTAACAGGTAGGCCCACTTGCGACCTGCGCTATATAAAAGAAATGGAGCTTAGAGGCACTGAGAGAAGAGAGAGAGAGCGAGAGATATACGTTGGATCTGGGCAGTATGATGGCATAAACTTTTGATAGTTCATACTGCTGTAGATATAGTAGGTCTGGGAAGGGTGCTGGCAAAAATATGTCAATTTTTGATAGCATTTACACTGCAGTAGATTTCTTTGCACTGTCAGGACTGCTTTATGGCAGCTTAACGTGTCCGAATCAAGTCGAGCGGGAAAACTGTCAAAGGCTGCTGTTAGGCACAAAACAAGTTGGAGTACTGTTTTTTAATGTTGGCTAGAAACATTGTGATTTGCGCATATGGAATTCAATTGAGCGAGATGTGACAAGCCCCAGTTTGACCTTTACTGATAAAAAGAAAACTTTTTTTAGTTTTTTAACCACATTGTAAGATTTGACTTGTTTTTAACATGCTGTATATACAGTATTTAAGTAATAAAATCTGTCAGTAAAGTAAAATAGCCTACACTTAAAAATGCATTATCTGAAAATTTCTAGAAATATCTCTACATTCTTAAAAAAAAATAAATAAATAAATAAATAAATTTAAAAAAATAATAATTTTAGATTTAGGTGTACTTTTTTCTCAGAATTTTGAGACATAAACGAGTTTATATTTTGCAATTCTGACTTTATAACATTTAATTGGGAGTTATTAAGTCAAAATTAATTATTATATAAATTAATATAAACTCACAATTATGAGAACATATATTTCTAAAAATGGACTTTATAACTCGCAATTGCAAGTTTATATCTCACAATTCAGAGAAAAAAAAAGTCAAAATTGCATGAAAAAAGTCAGAACTGCAAAATATCTCGCAATTGCTAGACAAATGGTAGAATTGCGAGTTACAAATTTGCATTTGCAAGAAAAAGTTTTGCGAGTTTTACATAGTTTATACCATGCAATTCTAAAAAAAAAAAAAGAAGTCAAAATTGTTTGTATCAATTCTGAGAAGAAAAGTCAGAATAGTAAGATAAAAAGTAGCAATAACCTTTTTTTTAAAAAAAAAATTCTGTGTCGGAAACGGGCTTCCATACACAGTATTTAAGTGAGTACTGAAAATCTGCCAGTGGGGTAAAATACACTTAAAAATGCATAATTTGAAAAGGTAACATATTGCTTGTGGAAAATTTCTATAAAATGTCTTTACATTCTTAAAAAAAGATTATAAAAAGGCATTTTTTTCACAACAATACCAATCAAAGAACAATTTTATGTTTAGGTGTACTTTTTTCTCTGAATTGTGAGATATAAACTGACAATTGTGACTTTATAAAATGCCATTGGGAGTTATGAAGTTGAAATTGTAACATTTAAAAAAAAAAAACAATCCCCTTTAAAATGGACTTTATAACTCACAACTGCAAGTTTATATCTCACAATTCAGAGAAAAAAAGAGTCAAAATTGCAAGAAAATAGTCAGAATTGCGAAATATAAACTTGCAATTCTTACAATTGCGCATGTATATCATGCAGTTCTTAGAAAAAAGTCAGAATTGCAGGTTTGTATCACAATTCTGAGCAAAAAAAGTTAAAATAGTGAGATAAAAAGTTGCAATAACCTTTTATTTTTTTATTCAGTGGCGGAAACGGGCTTCCATATGTATATAAATTCTTAGAAATAAAGGTGCTTTACAATGCCATAGAAGAAACTTTTTTGTCTAAATGGTTCCATAAATAACCTTTAACATCTGAAGAACCTTCGTGTTTCACAAAAGGTTCTTAGGGGTGAAAGAAGGTTCTTCAGATTATAAAAATATAAGAAAGAGATGGTTCTTTAAAGAACCTTTGACTGAATGGTTCTTCGTGGAACCAAAAATGGTTCTTCTATGGCATCGCTGTGAAGAACCTTTTAAAGCACCTTTATTTTTAACAGTGTACAGTACTAAAGTGATCAAATCTGTCAGTGAGGTAAAATACACTTATTACACAAATGCATTATCTTAAAATAAAATATCCTATGCAGTATTGCTTCTGTAAAAGTTTTAGAAATTTCTCTTAAAAATAAAGATTCTAAAAAGGGGGATTTTCACAACAATGCCATAGAGGAACCATTTTGGGTTCCCTGAAGATCCTTTTAGTAAACTGTCTTAAAAGAACCATTTTTTTCCATAGTATGAAGAACATTTTAATAACCTAAAGAACATTTTTCACTAAACTGTTAAAAAAGGGTTCCAAAAAGGAAGTTTTCACATTGAATATCGTAGTAACTGTTTTTGTTTCCCCAGAGAACTTTTCAGCAAACAGTTGCCAAAAGAGAATCTTTTATTTTTATTTACTTATTTATTTATTTTAATATTATGAACCTTTTGTGCAATGGAAAGGATGCTAAAGGGTCTTCATGGAACCACATATGCTATTAAACACAGTTAAAAAACAAAGGTTCTTTATTGGCATTGATAGTTGAAAAACCTTTCATAGAACTTTCAAGGTTCCTTAAAGTGGAAAAAGGTTCTTTAGATTATCAAAATGCTCTTTACACTAGGAAAAGATCATTTCTATGGCATCACTGCAAAAATCCCCTTTTGCAGCCTTTATTTTTAAGAGTGAAGAACAATTATTTTTTAACAAAGATCTTCAAGTCAGGTCAAATCACTATGCTGTGTTAAGATGTTCATTTCCAGATTGTCCTGTCAGGGTTTATTTTTGGTGATAATGACTTTTGTTTTAACTGTTCATTATACCTTACATATATCATATGACATACAGCATAAACCATATGACATACGTAAGATTTTAGTCATAGCTTCCAACCATTATATTGTGAAAAGATGGCAAAGAATATGGAGGACAAGAGTTCACACAGGGGGACAGAGGACACACAGGGAGAACAGAGAACAGAGGCTTTGTGAGAGAGAATTAATATCAGCGTGTCTTACACGGAATATTTTTAGAGGCAGAGCGCAAGCGAGCATCCATCAGTTGGACCCAGTGGCCGTACGGACGCCCAATCGGAGCTCAGAGGGGAGGGCGGGACGGGGACGAAGAGGGGAGTGGTTTGAACCATCACCAGAGCCATGTGCTCGTGCCAAAGCGAATCTCATCTCATCTCCAGGCGTAAATCTAGTCAGCTTTGTTTTCCCCATTGGCGGGAAAAGCTGGGGCTGAGAGACAGGGCAGATAAATCAGATCGGACTCAGGCTTCCCGGGCTGGTGAGGAAGGTGGGACGGGAGCAGAATTGCTACACGGACCCCTGCCTTTAATGACATACACTGGGACTACAGAGAAGTGTAAATCTGGTCTCTTTCTTCTCTCCTCCTCCTCCTTCCTGGTGCAAAGTCACCTCTCGCTCTGAAAGCAAACTGAACGTCAATGTCGACTAATGTGGAATCACAGTAAGCTGTGATAATTGCAGTTCTAAGTGTTCTCATTGTTCTAATTCTAGAACTCCAGATGGAGTTGAGTGTCGCTTCTTCTCAACCCAGTTTATGTCAGTGGTTCTTTGGAAGAGACGAAACCCACAGGAAAGACAAATCACAAATGACATCTCTTTAATATCTCCACTGCTTCTCCTAGATAGGAGTCTTATCATGAGGAATCAAATTTTCCTTGATCATTTGAGATAAAAGCTATTCATCTGAATATAAAAACATACTGTTTTTTCAGAATTCAAAACTTCCTATAACACAAAAAGAGCACTGATTGAAATAATGCTGCAAAAATGACTTATTTTCTACTTTTGCATCTTTTTGAAATCAGACGGAAGTCTATGTTTCAACATTAGATTATAAGAAACCAGTAATGGTGGTCCACCCAGTCATTGTAATGTTGTGAGAAGAAAGCTATACTTAAAACAGCACAAGAATGAAAGTTTAAAAGTGGAAAAGCTCTGCAGACCTTTCTCAAGGATGTGGGAAAACTTATGCCATTCCTGACTGTGTGTATAGCACCTACTGCTCTGCAGACTTTTCAGAAAAATGTGGGAAAATTCAGGTAGGTGAATTTGATCAGGGTTGGAGCTAAACTCTGCAGGAAAGCAGATCTCATGAGCCAAATCTGAGGATCCCTGCTGTAGACCTTTCTAAAGGATGTGGGAAAGTTCACCAAACTTATGCTGTTCTTGACTGCGTGTAGCACCTACTGCTCTGCAGACTTTTCTGAAGGATGTAGGAAAGTTCACCACACGTATGTTGTTCCTGATTGCATGTAGCACTGCTCTGCAGAGTTTTTTGAAGGATAAGGAAATTTTCACCAAACTTCTGGCTTCCTGACTGCATGTAGCACCTACTATCTATAGACTTTTCAGAAGGATATGGGAAAGTTCACCAAACTTATGCGTTCCTGACTGCGTGTAGCACCTACAGCTCTGCAGATGTTTCTGAAGGATGTGGAAAAGATTAAACTTATGGCATTCCTGACTGCATGTAGTACCTACTATCCGTAGACTTTTCTGAAGAATGTGGGAAAGTTCTCCACACGTATGGCATTCCTGAGTGCATGTAGCACCTACTATCTATAGACTTTTCAGAAGGATATGGGAAAGTTCACCAAACTTATGCCGTTCTTGACTGCGTGTAGCACCTACAGCTCTGCAGATGTTTCTGAAGGATGTGGAAAAGATTAAACTTATGGCATTCCTGACTGCATGTAGTACCTACTATCCACAGAATTTTCAGAAGGATGTGGGAAAGTTCACCACGCTTATGCTGTTCCTGACTGCGTATAGCAGCTACTACTCTGCAGACTTTTCTGAAGGATGTGGAAAAGTTCAAACTTACGGCGTTCCTGACAGCATGTAGCACCACCTCTGCAGACCTTTCTGAAAGACCCCAACTCTAAAAACAAAGAGCTGAAATTTATCTTTAGCACTCTCCCTGATCATTTCTTTAACAGTTTGTGTGATGTATTCCAGTTGTGTAAGCCTGTCAGACTTTGCAAAGAAGTTGATATTTTTGGATGAAGACATTCTAAGGGTCAAAGTGATTGTAGGAAATGGCCATGCAATCATGACTGGTTTTGGCACTAAAAACTTTATTAATGCTCTAAGTGGCCCTCTAGGAAAAATGAAATAATAAAAAATATATGATGTGACCGCTTTAAGTCTCCTGCTTCTCAGATGTTTCTCCTGAGGAAACAATACCCCATTAATCTAAAGATACTAAAAAGATACAACACAACAACACAACTAAAAACTTTTCACAGATTTGCCATGACACTACAATTTGTGATCACAAGTCAGAGATCTCAGTAAGAACTCAAACATTTCTCATCAAATTCATCCACAATATCAGACTTATGCCATCACACTATATATCCTTACTGTGTGTCAACAAGTGACTTAATTTTAATTCCTCCTAAGGAATTTTAGGATAAACACCTAAGACACAGTTCAAATTAAATCCAACTGAGAGCTGTGTGTGTATCTTGGGGCCAAACATTACAAAAGATACAACTCCATGGCCAAGATTTAATCAAAGCTCTTGGGTCACATGTGTGTGTCAATAATTCAATCTCACAAGGAAGACTGCAGCAAATCTTTTTAATTGAAAAGACCTGGCTGCATTGATCTGTCCGAACATGCCCAGAGAGGGTGAAGTGCGGTTCAAACACAGATCAGGGGAGCTCCAATAGTGTTTGGCTCATGGGTATACTTGATTGTTCCATTGAAACCTCAGGCGGAAAATCTATCTGGCAATAAACTTAAACAACATGACGAGTGCCATACCGAGAGCTAAATTCAGACACCAACCAAAGGGTTTGAAATGCATTTTAAACCCCAAAAAATTCCAGGCTGCTTAGTAAATGAAGCTCCTTTGCCTTTGAATATAAAAATGGATTCCAAAATAATACATTCCATACATTTTTAAGCAAGATTTTAGGCCGTAAGCAAAGATTTTTGGTGCGTGTCTAATTTTGGATCCTTATTTTGTAACTCCATGATATAATTCCTGCTTGACTTCTCTAGAACGCTTCTGGAAGATGAAATATTCATGCATGCACAGACACACAGTTAACCTGAATGCCTAGGGATGTTCCACCTCCAGATGGAATGAGAGACACATAATGGCAAAGCTATGTTCAGGCTCTGGAGAAGGGATGTTTGGCTGATGTCGGGATGATACACTTGACCTTGCGCTTTCATCCAGCACAGAGGGAAGATTCGGAGAGCGATCACTCCATACAAAAGGACAGTCTGAGGGCCAACTGGGACTGAATGGGCGGAGCTGGCGTGCTTGTGAGAGCAAGCCTCTCATATGGAGTGAGTGAAGTTCCTCACCTTTCGTGTGCTTTGTTTGTGCCTTATGTAGTTGAAGAAGGTGAGATATATTGATATGGCAGAGGAAGAAAATGTTCTGAAAAGGAAGAGATGAATAGGAAGTTCAGGAGAAGAATACAAGGGGGAAAAAACAGACACGAATGAAGCATAGAATGACAGGTAGAACAAACAGAGGTAGAATCTCAAGAGTATTAGACTGTAAAAATATTATTTATTTTTTGTCTGTCTATGCAGGGTTACAGAAAACTCTCGGATTTCATCAAAAATATCTTAATTTGTGTTCAAAAGATGAGCGAAAGTCTTACTGGTTTGGAACGACATGAGGGTGAGTAATTAAGAATTTTCATTTTTGCTTTCATTTTTTGGCAAAACAAGGAAAAAACACTAATTAACAAAAGTGATTTTTGTAACGTGTAATTTGTGTTTTGCAGGTGTTATACAGACTGTAAAGTGAACAAAAGGCCCAGGAATGGAATTGTGCCATGACAGCAGGCATCTCTGGACACATAACACCTGATATTACTACCTGCGAGGAAAGCTATTTCTAACACCATTATATGCTGTTGATATGACATCAGTCACATCAGAGAACTGAATGTAACAAACCCTCTCATTTCAGTTCTTTCAGAGTGTATTCAAATGATAATAATAATAAACACCTACCAATGCACCTCCGATCAGTGATAAAAGGCCATAAAATGTCAGTAAAAAGCAACATCATTTCAATTTTGATGAATTTGAGTTTTTTTTTTTTCTTCAAATAGGAATACCACAAGGGTCTGTCATAGGTTCTTTTGAATTGTGCTTCCTCTTGTGTTTTTTGATTTTTAGAGTGTCAGAAATGTTAAATAAACCATTCCTTTTACACACCTACACACAGAAGCACCATGCCCATTCAGATTGGCACATGCCTATATATCATATATAGTAATAGCATATGGAACTAAAGCGAATCAAGACCACTAGTTCCTACTTAAATAATTTTCTGTCATGCCAAGTTCAGAACCCAGTTATATTGGGAGTGAAATTCTCCAAAGTGGCTGTTGATCTCTGCAACCCTGTTGAGGATGAACATATTGCACTATTTGAGGATGTGGCAAGTGTGATATTGAGTGTTTGCATTGCTCACTTTAGGTTTTTATACAACATCAGCACACAAAATGATCTTGCAAACTCACAGTTTGTAGCCTCTCATACACAAACAGCACTGGTGTGTAATTGACATTAGTTGATAGGATCAAGACTGACAACAGGTGGTTCATACTGTTAGCAGCATTGATTTGGTATCGCTGTGAGTCACTACCGTCTTGTTGGTGAAATGGGAGGTTTAATAACGCTCCTTCTCAATTAAACTTGTGAACTTTGATGTTCGAACAACAATATGACCTTTAACACTGACATGAAATAAGCTCTGCTGTCTTTTATAATACATTTAGACAGGTTTTGGGTGACAGAAGCAGAACTTGGTCGATGGAAGGTCACTAATAATCCTTATACTGTACATATGCTTATAAAAGAAGAAAGGCATGGAGAATAGACATTTACATTGGTATTTCCTAAGGCTGCATAAAAATTTCTCAATTTTAATCGATTCTCATTTTGTACAAAACTATATAGATTCTTCAAATATTCTGTGTTTTCAGTTAAAGAACAGAATATTGTAGCACTCCTCCCATCCAGTAAATCGAGAAGGGTCTGGCTGCAGACATGCACTTGCGTTTCAGAAGTGCACTCTCAGACCTGCACTCTTTATTTTTTTTTTTTTAATGGAATCTCTCAGTGTTTTACAACAGTAGCCAGGTGGTGAAAACAAGAAATTAGAAACTAAATTACAATGTCACTCACAATCGTCACTTGCACCAGAGATGGGAAGTAATGAAGTACAAATACTTTGTTACTGTACTTAAGTAGCTTTTTCTGGTATCAGTACTTCACTATTTATTTTTCTGACTATTTACTTTCACTTACTTTCATTTTTATACAAATATCTGTACTTTCTACTTCTTACATTTTCAGAGCAGGCTCATTACTTTAGTTTTACTCAGCATTTGATCACCATTTGATAACAAATCTCTAATAAATCATGGATCGGTTAGTTTAGACTGGGAAAGCGATTCGGCTCGTGCGCGCTCCACGTCTCCATCAAACGGTTTCTATCAGAGTAATCATTGCGAGTGACTCGAGAAAGGAGTGGAAGCGCCCAGGTGGATCATACAGGAAAAACTACTGACCTGTTCAGGACTTCAAGTGCAGGTCAGTTTCATCTGTAAACAGGCTGCTAAGAGTTGCTAGCAGTTTAATGCTTAACTAAATAAACGAAGACAAAACTACAGCAGTAGTACTATAAACGAAACTAAACTAAATTACTATCATCACTCAAAATACTCTATCATCTACTGTAAAGTTACAGTAGTAATTTAGCAAACAAATGTTATAAAACATTGTTTTGTAATACGTTCAGAGGGAGCTAGGGCAGATAACAACACAACCCTTAGGAAAATTAAAACCAAAATCCATGGTTACTAGTTAAACCATGGTAATCACAAATTAACCATGGCTTTGCTACACTAACCATAGTCTAACCATGAGATGTGTAGTAAAACTATGGTTGTAGTTAAATTAAAAATCAGACTGTAATCAATTTGCCAAAAACAAACAAGCAAACAACAACAAAAAACATGGTTACTGTACTTTTACTGTAATAAACCATGGTTAATTTTAGTAAGAGAAACATATGACTCATGATAATGCAATAACATGTTTAGTATTAGGATTTTTCTGTAAAGATATTGTCATGATGTAATCATTTTTGTACTAATTTTGACATTTAGGCAATTTAGAAAGTATAGTTTTCTTAAATCTATAGTATTTAAGCCATTTCACAACACCTGGTCATAATGTGATACTTTTGATTGAACTTAAAATTGTTACTGCAAATAGAATATAATGAGGTGGTTGTTTTGCAACAAGGTGGAGACAGTTCTGCTCATAACAGTAAATGGCTGATGGGAAAGGTGACAGGTACAAGAAAATTTGTGAAAAAAGCAAACACACACAAAGTGAGATGCGGAGAGATATCATGGAAAATGAAGAGACTGAAAAGGAAAATGGAGACCGTTTTTGCACGGCCCCAGCCTAAGGTTTTAAACATTTATTTAAATGTGATGGCCATACGAAAAAAAACAACAACAACAAAAAAAAAAAGATCGTTTTTCCGGCCTGAAATTTTGTCCCAGTCCGGCCCTGTTCTACATGGTGGTTGTTTGAGCCCATAATTCTTTACTTTAACTTAAGTAAAAAAGTGTAGTCAGTACTTCTACTTTTACCAGAGTATTTTTAAACATGAGTATCTGTACTTCTACTTGAGTGAAGGATGTGTGTACTTTTGCCATCTCTGACTTGGACTTTCTGCTACCTGCAACGTCACTTGCAATCCACACAAATTGTGCGTGTTGCCAGTGGAGACAATAGGGTCTGGCTGCAGACATGCACCTGCACTCTCAGACGCCTGCACTTCCCCAAATGACGTAATTTGCAGTCTATTTTCTTTTTTACTTTATTTTATATATTTATTTATTTATTTTTTTTAATCGAATCTCTCAACATTTTACAACAGTAGCCAGGTGGTGAAGATAAGAAAAAAGAAACTAAATTACAATGCCACTCGCAATCGCCACCTGCACTCTCAGCTACCTGCGCAAATCGTGCGTGTAGTTAAAATTAATTTAGCATAACATACAGGGTCCTGCAAGTCATCTGTAGGAGATAAAAACAAGACCCACAAATCTGTGGCCACAGAACAGCAGAATATGAATGAATATGAATATGAAGCAGAATATGAACGAGACAATATGAAGTCTTTTATTAAGCGTTTTCCTCCCGTGGAAAACCATTAACACTTAATATGGCTCAACGTATTAAGATGCAATTAAAAGATCAAATTCGATATACAGTTTATTAATATAATGTATATGTAGACTGTATAGTGTTTTCCTTCGCAAAACGTGGCATAATGTGGCATAACGGATTAAGATGATAAAGACTAAACTCAATATGCTCCTAATCATTATTAAAACAACTACAGACAAGCAGGTGCGCCCAGAATAAATGCAACGCCGTGTACATTCGCATTTTCCCATAAAGAATAATCTGTACAACTGTTTTATATCATTGTCTTTTGTTTATATTGGTTTTCTAAGGGAGGAAAACGTCTATTTAACGCATTGCGTTCTGGGCTCGTCTGCTTGCCTATACAGAGTTGGTCCTTTTAATATCACATAATGCCTTTTATATGGCGCGTTCATATCTGCTGGTATATCGTTTGACAACAGTAAGGTTTATATTGAATTTGGTCTTTATCATTTTAGTCCGTTTTGCCACATTAAGCATTTGCTTGGCAAGTATAAAAGCGAAAGTTTGTGCATTCATGGCCACATGCTTACCTTGAAGTACATTAAATTAATAAACTATATTACAAATTTGATCGTTTATTAGCACTTAATGTATCTTAATACATTAAGCCATATCAAGTGTTAATGGTTTTCTATGGGAGGAAAAAGCTTAAGGAGAGACTTTGCGCATTGCGTTCATATTCTGCTGTTCTGTGGCCACGGATTTGCGAGTCTTGTTTTCATCTCCTACAGATGACTTGCAGGACCCTGTACGTTATGCTATTAAATTAGTTTTAATCGTTTAACCACCACAGTGTCTTGTCTCCATTGACAACAAGCACGATTTGTGTGGATTGCAAGTGACGTCGCAGGTAGCTGAGAGTGCAGGTTGCGATTGCGAGTGGCATTGTAATTTAGTTTATTTTTTCTTGTCTTCACCACCTGGCTACTGTTGTAAAATGTTGAGAGATTCAATTAAAAAAAAAAATAAATAAATAAAATAAAGTAAAATTAAAATCGACTGCAAGTGACGTCTCTTCTGGAAGTGCAGTTGTCTGAGAGTGCAGGTGCATGTCTGCAGCCAGACCCTTCTTCAAGAGAAGAGAACGTGAACTGATCATCTCCTCCGCTTTAATACCAGTTTCAGCGTGAAATAAATATGAATAACCATCCGACGTATGAAGAAATAGTATAACCGAAATCCGTATCCTGTCATGTAATCACTTAATCGGTGTTTCAACCGCAGAAAGACGTCAATAACAGCTTGTAAACAATATGACACATAACGTCACATTTAAAAATGTATATCAACATTTAAAAAATATTCGGTGACTACGCTCTGGGAAAAATTAAATAATAAAAAATGTATGAAATGACCCCTTCAAGTGTATCAACTTGCTAAATATATGCACCATATAAAATATTCATTATAATTTTTTTACTGTTCTGCAATGTTTGAAATCCGTCAAGTTTTTATGACAGACACCATTTAAATGTTTAGCCTACATTAAAAAAAAAAAAAAAAGAATTGGAAATATAACTATGTAATTGTAACTTTATTATTACAAAAACTTATTGAATGTAATTTAAGCATTTGTGTGGCTACAAATTGATTAATTTCAACCTATAATATTATACTAATGTAAGTACCAACTGACTCTCATGTATAATTTTACAGCATTAGTAAAGAGATTTTTTTTTCTTGTGAAAATTGGGCATACTGTACCTGATATATATCCAAAATAATCTATATTGAATCAAAATCAAATCGAATATCAAGCTAATCTTTTGACAAAAATCTGTGTCAAAACCCAGCCCTAGTATTTCCAATTATGGCTAATGCAAATGAATAACACAATCTACACAATCTTGCCTTACAATCCACTTCAGCCACTGCATGCCTTGCCATGTTGACACAGGAGCAAAACCAGAACACCTCGTCCAAAGAAAGGCCTGTATCAGCAAGCTTTTAATCATCCGAGTATTTTCCCCCAGCAAACATGGATCAATATGTAGTCTAAGAGAGAGATTTCATTACTGCCCAGCCAACAAGCTCTTTTAATTACTGTTGAAGTGCTGTTCAACTTTTCTAAACTAATTTCATGGCATCACGCCATGCATGCAGGACGGCAGTATTTATGAAAGTCTCTCTCATACAGTATATTTACACCGCTCTCAAATTCCAATAGATCAATGAAAAATGTTCACTCTGCCAAACAGAGGCCATATATAAAATATTAAAATGCCTCACAGACCATATAAAACTCTAATTAATCTGTTAATCTGGAATATGTCACATTTTTTCAGACTGTGTCTGGAATTTTTCCCAACCTTGGCAACACTGGCCAATCACAGGTCTTATTTGCTCCTCTGAGGGCAGGACTTCCTACTGTAAATGTAACAATGTTGATACTTCATACTATATATATATATATATCTGCAGCGACAACAGTGAAAACACCAGTGAAGAACAAAAATATCACATTTGTCACAGCAACTTCAACATAAATGTAGGTTTAAAGACATTATCGTGACAGCTGATATATATATATATATATATATATATATATATACACACACACACACACGTATATCAGCTGTCACAATAATGTCTTTAAATCTACATTTATGTCTCAGTTGCTGTGACAAATGTGATAGTTTTGTTCCTCACTGGTGTGTGCACTATCGCTGCAGCGAAGAGCTGGTGTATGCTGAGATATATGAAAGTCAGCTAGGAGCGATAGCACTGCTCACTTGCTGAGCTGTTTGACTGTCACACTGCCCCTAGGCAGACACTGAACTCAACAGCCATAGAGGAACAGGCATAAACAGCTTAAATATAAACTTGCTGAAAATTCTGTAAGGCAAAACACTGCAAGCATTTCCAAGCAATATATGTGCTTAAATGTTTTAGAGCATGCAAATACATGGTCATTCCCTTGGTTGGCTTTCCAGTCAAGTGAAATCACAAAATAAATGCAACTAAATATGTCTACTGATATTTAGTATTTATTAACAACAACAACAACATAATAATAATAATAATAATAATAATAATAATAATAATAATAATAATAATAATAATAATAAATAAAGTAATATTATTCTTTTTTAATTATCATTGATGTTAATAATAATAATAGTCATATTTTAACAGTAAAATTAAATAATAGTTGTAATAGTAGCATTATCATTGATGATGTTGATTGTTAAGTTCATAAGAGTTATTATTATTATTATTATTATTACCACCAACAACAATAGTACTATTATTACTATTATTTTAATTTTATTATCATTGTCATTGATGTTAATAATAGAAATAATTTTAATAACATTTAACAACAGCGTTATTGTTGATGATGTTAAGAGTACTTTATTATTATTATTATTATTATTATTATTATTATTATTATTATTATTATTATCGTTGATGCTAATAATAGTAATATTTTTAATAGTATTTATAATAACAATAATTATTTATTATTATTATATTATCATCATCAACGCTGTTGATGTTAATAATAATAGTAATATTTCAATAATGATTTAATAATAATAATAATAATAATAAAAATAATAGTAGTAGTAATAGTATTTTTGTCACTGATAATAATAAATAATAATAATAAAATAATGATGATGATGATGATGATAATAATATAATGATGATGATCTTAAAAGTAGTAGTTCTAGTAGTGTTGTAATTAATAATAATAATAATAATAATAATAACAATGGTGATAATCATCATGATCATCATCATCATCGTTATTGCTGTTCATGTTAATAACAATACTTTTAAATAATAATATTTAACAACAACAATTTTGTCAGTGTTAATAAGGGATATTATTATTGTTGTTGCTGTTCATAATAATATTAAATAATAAATACTACATATTAAATAAATAATAAATACTTAATATACCTAATAAAATATTTAATACAGTTGTCTGAATACATTAGAATTTACTGTCAGTGGAGAAAAATATCAGTTAAGGCTATCAGCAGAAGCTATTAAGGCCATGCTAACCAACAAAACCTTGATCCCTTTTTGTGTAAAAATGTGACCTTTAATAATAATAATAATAATAATAATAATAGAGTTGTTGTTGTTATATAGGTAATCAAAAAAAAAAAAAAAAAAATTATAGCAAAGCAAAGACCATCCAAGTGAATGTTTGTATTAAATAATTTTTAAAATAAACAAATGCCTTGCAAAAGTTACAATAATTAATATTCTAAGCAACTATCCTTGCTTTTAAAAACCCAAATAGTTTTTTTTTTTTGTTTTTTTTTAACCGCTTTGTAAGTCCAGTAATAATCAATTTTAGACAGCTGCAGCTCTGAATCAGCCGTGGACTTCCTCACAGCCGAGTCAGCGTCAACCAATCAATAAACGACCGCACAGCCTCAGCTCACACTTCAGGCCTGAACGCGGGTGTCACTACATAGCTGAGCTTCTACCAAAAAAAAGTTCCATATTAATATTTCAGCTCTTATACAATATTTAGGGAACGGTGGGAAGGTGTGGAAAAAGATTTGGAGGCATAACTGTAAGACTTCAACCTGAGAAGCACAGCGTTACTTAAACACTTGAGGCAGAAAATTGTGTGTCTTATGACGGAAAAAAAGATGGATAAATACAGAGAAAGAGAGCAAGACAGGCAGGGACAAGATGTCCATGGACACACACTTACATATGTTTCGCTTTATAAAAACCAAAGCGTTCTCGACCCTGCCGCTGCACGGTTCAAGTAGCGAGGAGCGACACGCGAGAGCGGCAGATGAAGCAGGTCGTGCTGACGCGCGCTCGCCGTGGACGAGCTCTGGCCGATTGCTCATCTCCGAGTGCTGATACGTTACGCTCCTGTCACACCCCATTAATATAATTATACAAAAACTAAGCTGACAGGCCGGAGATGAAGGGAGAGACACGCAGCTCTCATCAGTTATATCCACATCAGCATTTCTGGGTGGCACAGGAAATATAGAAGAGAGGGAGAGAGAGAGAGAGAGAGAGAGAGAGAGAGAGAGAGAGAGAGAGAGAGAGTATTAAGAAAAACCTGTCATCATTGACTCACCCTCCAAACTTCAATGACGTTTGGTGAAACACAAACGGTGCATTTTTGAGATGACCTGGCCACTATTTATATAATAAAGGTGAGGCTAAGACTTTCATGCTCACAAAAAACATAAAAAGTGTCAATATTCGAACTATTCTGAAGTCATTTGAAAACGTCCCAGCGTCCATGATTTCATTACTGAAATATTCACCAAAAAATATTCCGCTTGCAAATAAATAATAAAACCCAAATAAATACATTCATTCATTCATTCTTTTTTTTCTTATTATCTATTTGTAGGCAAAGTAATAATAATGCATTTATTGAAATATGCATTTCAATATAATAATTAGAAGAAAATGAATATAATAATAATAATAATAATAATAATAATAATAATAATAATAATAATGCAGTTATTTATGTATAAATAATAAAAGGATAAAACTACTACTACTAATATTGCAAAGTGCATAATTAAAAAGCAATAATAATAATGATGATGATGATGATGATGATGATGATAATAATGCTTTTTTAAGATTTACATTAAAATAAAGTTATGAAATAATAATACCAATAACAACAATAATAATAATAATAATAATAATAATAATAATAATAATAATAATAATAATAATAATAATAATTATTATTGTCTATTTAAAAAAGAATAAAGTGGTTATTTGTATATAAATAATAAGAAAATTACTACTACTACTACTAATGATTAAATGCATTTAAAAAAAGTTATATTATTATTAATAATTAATGATGATGATGAGGATGATGATAATAATAATAATAATAATAATAAAGTTATTATTACTACTACTACTACTATTATCTGTTTATAAATAATAGAAAATAATATGTAATAAATAATACATATTTATTTATATTAATAATAATGATTTTACATTTATTGTTAATATAATATAATATAATATAAAAAACATTAAATTAACAAATTAATATTTTACTTGCAAAATAAAAGTAAAGCATAATATAATATAATATAATATAATATAATATAATATAATATAATATAATATAATATAATATAAAAGTTCGGGCTCAACAGAAAGAAAGTCAAATTAATTGGGAACAACATGAAAATCATGTTAACAATGACAAAGTTTGCATTTTGAGTGAACTTTCCCTTTAACAACCTTTTTTATTTTTAATTCCATAATTGAAACATGCCCCGTCTAAAGCTTTCACATCACCACATTGCTGATGAACCAAGCTAATTATCTTGGGAATTTTCTAACTGCAAACTTTCTTTTTTTTTTTTTTTTTTTTGTGTGTGTGTTTAGTCCCATGCAGCATTAAAAAGTGTTTAAAGTTCTCTACTTTTAAAAAGCATGATTACACCAGAGGCTATACGCTTGATATCCTTCATGTACTTATTAGCTGTTAATTAGAGATTGGGTGCAATTATATTAGCATATAATTAGAGCACTAATCGACATGTATTACATTAACAAAGAGATGCAAAAGGAGCGATAATGACAATAATAAAAACACTTCGGTCTAAAAATAAGATTCATTGGTTGAGCTGTGATGTCACAACACAGGCATAAATAGGACGCTCAGAAAGTGTTTGTGAGGCAAAGCTCTTATCCAGAAGTAGGTTAAGTCCCCTCTGGATGAGATGGTCTTCTGCCCTTTATTGTGACACTAAAACCTGCATTTCTCCAGGGGCTGCAATGACTGGCCTCTGCGTGCAGACCGTAACAACTCTAATGTGCCTGAGCCACCAAACACAAGTGTGGCCTGCATTTTAAAACATCAGGTTTGCCTCTTTCAGTGTACCCACAAACAACTTTTGTTGTTTTACCTAATCATTTTTGCAATACAGTCAACATGAAATCAAAAATGACACTAGTAACATTATTAATACAGGTTCCCTGATTCATTGTGCTTGGTTGGTCAATTTAAGTTGTTGCAAATCAGTCTAATTTTTCGACCTTTATGTTGCCAGGGCATTGGTACGATACGCAGTTGCTATATATATAATTATTGAAGAAACTAGTATTTTACTTACAGAATTAATATAATATAATATTTAATTAATTTTTTTAATTGTCTGGACAGAATTAGATTTTTTGGAATAGAAATGTGGTCAATTTTATAAATAAAGAAATAAAAAAATATCGAAATAAATGAATGAATGAATGAATAAATAAATAAATGTATTAATTAATTAATTAATTAATTAATTAATTTATTTATTTATTTTTACGTGGCTAAGTAACATTTTGTAAATTAATATTAAAGTAAAAATATATATTATTTTATATTATTTTAACTTTTATATTATCTCTTAATTTATAAAGAAATGTACTGTAATTAAATATTAATATTTTACTGAAATTGAAGAAACTAGTATTTTACTTACAGAATAATACAATATAATATAATAAAACATTTTTATTATTTTTTAAGTGTCTGAACAGAATTACATTTTTTAATAGAAATGTGAACGATTATATAAATAAATATCTTTTTTGTTTGTTTGTTTTTTTTAACTAAGGTCACATGGTTAAGTAATATCACAAACTCATAAGTACACATATTTATTTGTTTTATTTTTTTATTTATTTATTTGCCTGATGACTTTATCATGACAATAAACCTAATTTTGTCCCTTAATTTTTAGAATAGAGTTTATGCTGCTTTATACTACTTTCTTAATTATTAAACATTTAATTGTTATTGAAAATGTGTCCGGACAGAATAAGATTTTGATTTTCTGGGATGGAAATGTTCACAACTTTCTTAATTTCATGTAAAAAAATATATATATAATATAATAATATAATATAATATAATATAATATAATATAATATAATATAATATAATATAATATAATAAACTCAGTAAATTTCACAAGCAATTAGAAATAAACAGCAAATCAATTGAATCAAATGTAAAATTTTTAAGTGGTGAAAATGAAATAATAAAAAGCACTCCAATAACCTTTGTTAACTTACTAAAAAAAAAAAAAAAACAGTACATAGAATATATATATATATTATTTTAAATATCTGTCATTTGAGATAAATGCTTTCTTAAAAAAATAAATAAATAAATTAAATAAAAAAATTAAATAAATAAAGAGAATGTACAATTAGCCAGTGAGTATTGGAAAATAATGGGTGAGCGGTGACCTTCAACTTGAAGCTACAGGGTCTGAAATCACCCAGAAGGGGTTTATATTGTAATAACAACTGACTCAGTGACACTGGAGAATGACGCAAGCGGCTAGTCAGTGTTATACAATTCAACATTTATCTCTAAAATACTGTACATCATATTACACAAGTTTCAAATGCCACTTAACATTGTTTGTGAAGTCATTTGTGGGCTTTGTGACAATACTGACATGGTCCAGCTGTCCAGAATCCATCACATCACAGCAGAGCAAAGACTGGGGCACAATATACTCTCTGTGAGCCGGGACAATTTTACACCAGCTCTGACCCTAATGGAAAGTTCAGCGAACTGAGCCTTCTCTGAGGTAGCATTCCACATCCCGCAGTCCCTCGCAACGCCGAGCCACTGTCAGCTTTACTTATTCTCAGGGTGGCTGCACAATACACTGAGAGATATGTGGGAAAATACAGCCATATAATATAAATCTCACAAAACTAGATTCTGGTAAGGCTGAACCGCAGTAGTGCATGATGGGACTATTTGAAACAGGGTTTTGGAGCTCGCTGACAAATGCAGTTAGATTTTTCCTAGCTCTGTCCTGAGAAACTGAAATATATCAAAACTGAAATAGACAACTTGTTTGTTTGCGTTACGGTCGTACACAAGGACACTTCAGGTCTCCCCGGGGCTAATGCACTGCTCAAGGCTTTGCTTATTAATATTAATTAGGTCACATGACCAAACGCTCTATGTAGGTTAAGCAACAAGAATGACATGAGTGAATAAGACAACAACAACAATGAATAAATGCACACAGATAGGTTAATTTAATGTTTTTTTGTTTTTGTTTGTTTTTTTTTGTTTTTTTTTTTTGCATTATATTATGTCCGTTACAATAAACCACATTTTTTTTTCCCTCAGAAAGGAAAGGAAAGGGAAAGGAAAGGACGTGACGTGTGGCCAAGTACGGTGACCCATACTCGGAATTTGTGCTCTGCATTTTTACCTAGAATTTAGCCTAGAATTTAGGGTGATTAATAATATTTTTAATTATATTTAATTTCTTTGTGCGTCTGGACAGAATGAGAGTTTTCTCATCACAAAATAATAAGTGCACAGATTTTTTTTTTTTTTTTTTTTTTGCATATTATGACAATAAACCAGATTTTGTCCCTCAATGATCAGAATATAATTTATGCTGATTTACACTGTTTTTTTTATTAAACATTTAATTTTTATTGAAAATGTTTTTGGACATAATGAGATTCTCTGGGATGGAAATGTTCACAACTGTCTTAAATGCACAATGCAAAATAAAAAAAATATATATATATAAAATAAAAATAAAATAAAATAAGCTACTAAGGTCTATGTAACATCACAAATTAATAAGTGCACAGATATATATTTATTTGCATTGACAATAAACTAAATTTTGTCCCTTAATTATCAGATTATCAATAATTATTAAACATTTATTATTATTATTATTATTATTATTATTATTATTATTATTATTATTATTATTATTATTATTATTATTATTATTATTATTAAAAATGTGTCTGGACAGATTGATTTTTTCCTGGGAAAGAAATGTGCTCAACTGTATATATACATACACATATTGAATATCAACGGTCTTAACTGCACAGCTGTAAATAAATAAATAAATAAATACACACACGCGCACACACACACACACACACGCCTAAATGGCTAAAAATTAAATTAATAAGCTTATATTTTCTTAGCAAAAAAGATTTATGATTGCTTTTGGGGCTGAAAATTGACCTAGACATTTCGTCATGAGATTCAACCTTCTATTCCCTAGACCTCAGTGTTAAAACTGAGTTTGTGTGGGAGTTTTCACCACATGGCACTCAAAAACTTTCTGCTCCTCATGGGACTGCTGTCTTGAGAAACTGTTGCGAGCGATCGTGTGCTTTCACTTTTATGCATAAAGCATCTTTGGTCAAGTAATGGTGATAGTTTAAAAACGTTCTTCGTGCAAAGTAATTTACAGTACACTAATTGTAGAGACAGTCCCACTGGAAAATCCCGTCAGTGTCTTGCTCAAGGGCAGGATTGTAGATTTAGTAATTCCCAACTCTAGGGACGCCAGTGCTCAGGACTAACCAGAGGCCTTTGTGTTGAACAACCAAGCTACTTAATCATTAGGCTGGAAGAACACCTTATAACATCCATCTCCCTTTATAAAAGCCAAACCGTTTGAATTAATGAAGTTTGAGTTAACAAAGTGGAATGCATTTGGGTAAAATGGATATTGGAATTGAGGCATTAGCATCCATTTTTTTAGGTCTTTCATTTTAATTTAGCTTTAACTCGACAACAATTCACAAGTGTGATTTCCCAAAATGTTTTTTGAGGGGAATTTATCCTCTAACTTGGAGGCTCGTGTGAAGTCGATGAGCTTTCAAACAGATGTAGTAGATTTTCCCGTTTCCTGAGGGGTGTTTGTAGCTGGCCGTAGCACTCCAGCCCTTGCCGTCGAAACAGCTGTTATCTCTCCGTTCCCTCTGAGGGAAAAGCTCCTACATAGTCTGAGAAGGTCCATTTGTTATTTCTGTCATCCACTGGCCAGTGGCTGAAAAAGCAGGGGGTGGAAATCTGCATCTTTGCTCCATCTATAATATAATTGGAGCGTAACAGACTACATTAAGGTCCAAATGGTTATGCAGGAATTATGCAAGCGCCATTCGCACGACCCCGGGCGCGTCGGCTCAGCGTGGTCAAAACGTTTGCGACCTCTGCGTGAACGCGCCGGCACAAGCTTGGCAAGTCGAGCAGCGGCCGAATCATCTGAAATGAAGTGACAGATTGGGAGGACAATATCACAGGACAGATGCTCGGAGAAGCTCGCCGCGGGCCGTGAGAGGCCGAAAAACAGCAGCGTGCGATGCTGAGAGATATGGACGGAAGATTGGTGACTCAAAAAAAAAAAAAAAAACAAAACAAACAAAAAAAAAAAAAAACAACGAGCCCTGGGAGTCCAAGTTTAAGTTGTACCGATGGAGAAAAAAAGGTTGTGGCGCAAACAAGACTTCAGAGAGAAGCACAGCTGCCCACTTAAGTACATACAGTACATGGTTTTGTTTTTCTATCACAAACAAATGCAGAAATGAGGTGGTTAAGTCCGATTTTGTGGTGGTTATTAAAAAAAATATATTTATATATATATATATATATATATATATATACACTACCGTTCAAAAGTTTGGGGTCAGTAAGACTTGTAATAGTCTTTAAAGTAGTCTCTTATGCTCATCAATGCTGCATTTATTTGATTAAAAATATAGAAAAAAAACAGTAATATTGCAAAATGTTTTTCCAATATAAAATAATGTTTTTTATTTTAACATACTTTAAAATAGAATTTATTCCTGTGATGAAAAGCTTAATTTTTATCAGCTGTTAATCCAGTCTCATCAAGTGTCACATGATCCTTCAGAAATCATTCTAATATGCGGATTTATTATTAGAATGATCAATGTTGGATAATATCAACAGTTGTGCTGCCAAATATTTTTTGGAACCTGTAATTTTTTTTTTCAGGATTCTTTCATGAATAACAAGTTTAAAAAGTACAGTGTTTATTCAAAATATAAATATTTTATAACAATGTAAATTATTTATTATTAACTTTTAATAAACTTTTAATTATTAACTTAATACATCCTTGGTGAATAAAAGTATTAATTTCTTAAAAAAAAAAAGAAACAATAAAAATGTACTGACCCCAAACTTTTGAACGGTAGTGTATATATATTAGAATCTTAATTTAAGTGATGAAGTATTTTGAAAGTCTGACAGTAATCACAAACAGAGTATTACTGTAAGGTTAACCCTGCCTGGTTTAATTGTTGTAAATGATTAAGGGTGTTTTCACACTTGGTCCTTTTCAGGGGGTCTCAGCGCGGTTCGCATTATTTTTGGCCCATATGTGAACACTCCAAACGATCTCAGACCCCTTAGAAGCGAACCGACCCGAGACCATCTCATGCCGTTACTGGTGAAACTGTCATATTTATGAAAAAGGAAAATGAATTTGCACTTTTTATCAGAACTTTTTCTGGTTTAATATAATAATTGATATTAAACCAGCCATTAAACCATTGAACCATAAACATAATAACTGATACTTTTGACTCTTTCCTTAAAAATGGTTTGAAGCTGAAATGTGAAGTTTAAGAAATTTGATCTTAAAAATCCTGCAGAAACCCTGTGCTATAAAATAAACATGATTACATCAACAACAACAACAACCTCAAACTCAAAATAAATATTACAAAGGTCTACAAAAACTTCAGCCAAACAACACTGAACTGGACTAGATCCAAAAAGCAACAGTCTGAACACAAAGAGGTCTGAGACACCATTACTGCTTAAGTGGACCAAAAAAGAATCCGAGTCCTCTTTCAGGAGCAGCGACAGTGTGAACAAAGAAAACTGGGTCCTTTTTCACTTGGTCCACTTAAAGGGGTCTGGGTTCAGTTCTTTTAAAGTGGACTCAAGTGTGAAAACACCCTAATAGTTGAAAACATTCATTAAATGTAGAAAAGTAATCAAATAGTAATCTAATGTAATCCGTTACACTACTTTAATAAAGTAATTGAAATAGTTACACTACTTATTAAATCATAAATAAGGTAACTTGTAATCTGTAACCTATTACATTTCAAAATAACCTTCCCAACACTATATGCACATAAGTAAATGCAACATTTGTCAGAGAGAATTGCAATGCATTCAGAAAATCAAATAAAATCAATTTATCATAACACCCCTACCAGACACGTAGACATGTCTGACATCTTGGGACAGTCAACGTTTTGCCACTCACAGTAAAAGTCAATGAGTTCTCCAAGATGCCACAACATTGCGCAGTACACTTCGTCAAAACCGCCAAAATTTAAATTACCGAAGTAATGGGATAAACTTTCACAGTGTGTTTTTACTGTTTTTGTACTTCGATACCTTTTTAATGTCATGTTAGCTAAAGCCTTTGTCTTGTTGTTTTGTGTTAGTTTAGTGAAATCATCTGATCAAGTCTATTACAGATATAGATATTCATACATACGTACAGTATCATTCCAAGATGGTGGATGTGTCTATGTGTCTGGAGCAGTCGAATGTGGCATCTACCTAAACATATCACTAGCTGCGTTTCCACTACCCTTCAAATTGCGCAAACTGAAATGCGAATTGAAAATACGCTCAATGGTAACGTGTCCATTTCACGAAAACTCCCATTTATCACAAAAAGAGTTTCTACGCTCACATGAGGTGGTTTTTCAGGTAATTCGAAAAAGAAATATTTCACAAAACTACAGTGGAAACAGTTTTTCCGCATTTACAGGTCACCTGCGTCACATGATCATTCTTTAATATAGAGTAGTCAACATTTGAAGTGGATCAAAAAAGTTCATCAAAGTTGTCCTAAGACAAGAATGGGTATTATTTTGGTTTTAGGACACTTTGATGAAAGGTTTTGATCCACTTCAAATGCTGACTACTGTACTATTACCGCCAAGAAACACTTCATACGTGACCACTCTCAAGTACAAGGGGCTTTCCTTGCCATTAATGCTTGGATAACCCCTTATTTACACTGCACACGTCTGTGGCACATTACAGCTCCGAGTTGATCGCGGCCATTCTACAATCTTAAAAATAAGGGTTCTTTATTGGCATCAATGGTTCTATGAAGAACCTTGAACATCCATGGAACCTTTCAAATGCAGAAAAGGTTCTTTATAGTCAGGTTCGTTAGATTTTTAAAATGTTCTTCAAAATGGTTCTTTAAGGAACTGTTCACTGAAAGGTTCTTTGGGGAACCAAAAATGGTTCTTCTATGGCATCACTGCAAAAACACCCTTTTGAAACCTTTATTTTTAAGAGTGTAGTCAATGGTTGTGTTTCTACCATTTGCACTGCGGCATGATTCAGAGGCGGCTCTCCACACTGCTTCACTATACATACCTACGTCTCCATCTATTAAAAATAATGGCTAGTGCGGTGGCTGCAATATATGTAAAGTTACCAACATCCATTGCTATGACTTATCATGAGAGGAAAAAAATGTTTTAGACGCATAACATCGGTTAATGGAAACAACATTATAAAATATCGCAAAAGTTTTGCACAAATCTGTAATGGAAACTAGGGGTCGAATGATATGTGTTTCAGGGCCAGTACTGATTATTACAGATCAAGTATACAGATAACCGATATTTTGAACAGATATATATTAGGGGTTGACCGATTATCGGCCCGGCCAATTATCACTGGCAAAATTAAGCATTTTTATGGTTATCGGTATCTGTCATTAATTTAAAAGCATTTAAAGAAAGTTTTTGTCAGAGCCCTTGTTATTCTTAATTTTGACATTAATTTACATTTTTAACACAAGACATGTATATCAGTTCAAAATATCGGTTATTGCTCTACTTGATCTGTAATAATCGGTATCTGTGAAAAACATATCGGTTTACACCGGTTTACACAGTATTTGTGTAAAAATGAAAATTAATGTCAAAAGTATGAATAACAAGGGCTCTGACAAAAACTCTTTAAATGCTAGAAAAGAATTTTATCAGCAAATCGGTTTTAAAAATAACCGATAACCATAAAAATGCTTAATATCGGTGCCGATAAATGGCTGGGGGTGCATTTCCCAAAAGCATCATTAGCTAACTATGGTGGTAAGTTCCACTGAACTTTAATGGTAATGACATAACTTGCAATCGATTTTGGGGAACGCAATGATAATCGGTCAACCCCATACAGAAACGCAGCTACTGTTAACCGCAATATAGAATCTGTTAATTAGCAGAAATTATTACTCCACCAACTACGCATGATGTCATTAACAATAGTTTTTTTTAATTGTTAAAACAACATGGTTTAAATTATGCATGTTGTGTGCAAGCAGCAACTTATGTTGTTGTACAAGAAACACATTTCAAAACATTGTAGCAATCTCACAGCAATGCCCTAGCAACTATCTAGAACACTTTTGCATCAAATTATACTTTTACACTTTCAGAAGACAGAAAAAAAAAAAGTTTACTAAAATATTTTGTGCTAAATTATTTATCTATGAGGCCAAAAGGTTAGTTTGGCTCAGTGGCTCTTAATTCCTATAGTTTGTAGGTTTCCTGAAGCTAATTACCCTGAAAGGAACTTAAAAAATGAGCTTATGCATCAGTTCTCCAAAACAGCTCTCTATTAAGATCAATAAATCGTCTCCGCTGTGCAAAATAATGTCCACATTTGGCTAATGCTACTAGAAAACTTACAAAGAGGATTTGGCCAAAAAACTCCAGCTCGGTTTGGTCCCAAAGACTGGTCGGTTATGTTCTCCAGCAGCACAGCAGCCTCAAAACTCTTCAAACAATAGTCAAACACGTCTGAGTGTGAGATCTCCTCTCAGATGCGTTGTTAAAAGCAAATCAGAGAATTCACTCCTAGACCGTACTGAAAGATTCATGTGGCGGCCCTGCGAGGGAGACATATAAACATCATTTAAAGTGACAAGACTTTACAGCAGATGGAGGACAAGCGTAGCACTTTGACGTATGAACGTTACAATAGGATCTCACTTTGTGCTTGACTTTTGAAAGCTCGTACATCCTGTTGCCATAAAAGTTTGACACACCCGGTGTGTACGGTCAATTGCAGCTCGTCTGGAATAAACTTCACACTGGCTTGTAGATGCTACTGAAGCCACAAAAATCTCTGCAGCTTTATTCTTCCCTCCAGCTAATCTCATCTGGGCTACGTTTTTGTTTAGTTTGCCAGTTTTGGAGATGGCGCACAACCTTCCCTTCTTGTCCGACTTTGTTCAGCGAGCAAATTCAACCTTGAGGGTGGAGAGTGCCATGGAGCCATGATAAATCATAGAAGAAGAACACCGCGCCATATAGCCAATTACGTTCACTCAAGACTGGGAAGGGACTGTGAGAATGGACACACATATTTATTGCCAGCAAAGATGTACGGGCATAGTTTGTTTTGTTTAGAGGACTCTGGAGACTCAGGGCACTCAGGAGGAGACACAACGGAATAGGGTTGACGTTGTGCTCCACTTGGGCGGCTACTTAAGGAATGGAAAACAGTCAACACCACCATAAACAGGCTACTTGCACAAATAGTCCTAAAAGGCTTAAAGGTGAAGTGTAATTTCTGCACAGCAAGCAATACTAAACGGAAACACAAAAATAGGTTTTAAAGTTTTTCCCAAACACACACAGCTAATTCCACAATATTATTAATAATATTATTATTTAATTAATTTTAAATGTGCAAATTCTATACAAAATGTGTTTTTATAAAATAAAATAAAAACTAGAAATAATAAATCTATGTTATAGAAATATCAAATGGAAAAAAAACTTGAAATGACTTGAAATGTAGATAAATAAATAAATGACAAAAACATACCAAAACTGCTAAAACCTAAATTAAAATGAGAACTGAAAATAATAATAATAATAAAAAGCTAATTTAAAATATGAATCATAAGGCTTAATAGTGTATAATTAATACTACAAAAACATTGCAGGATTTACATTAAATTCATGGGCGAGTGAAGAAAGAATAAAGCTGTTCTTTTCTTTCTTTAGCAGCACTATTTCCACTGCTCAGTTGTGTTACAGATATGAAAATGTGGTAAATTAGAAATATCTTGAAATGAAATGACCCGGTGAACCTTGTCTTTTAGATGAAGAGATTACATTATCGCTGGGAAGAATAAAAGAGAGCAAACTAGGCTCTAAATTTGGCACAAAAACGACGTTGAAAACAAAGACGATTCGGAGAAAGGGAAAGGTACGGAGCATCTGGGTGAACCCAAGAGAGCTCATGCATAATTCATTATCAAGGAAAACAGTCACATCCTCGAAGAAGTTAAGAATAAATTGCACATCTGAAAAAAGGCTTTGGAAGCGTCATATCCCGCATTTAATAATAATGAATATGGAAAGAGCTTCAGATTTAAATAGATGCAGATATCACTTAAGTGGTTTCTCAGTTCATAGATGTACAATAATCATAAATGGTCAAAAGTCATTAAGTCAGTTTTCAAATCTGTCCCTTATCTGAAAAAAGGCAAAACGTGGAAATGGTTTAAACCACAATATGTATTTTTTGGTATATTTATAGCCTACTGTGAAACACATCACAACACTATAGAGTGATGTTTCCTTACAACGGCGTGTTGTTTTCTCTCAGGTAAACTTTCTCCGTTTCTTCAGTTTTTAGTTCAAGAACCTTTTGGCTTGTGGCTAGTAGGTCAAAACCTGTTAGCTGCAACTGAGCTCATCAAAAATTAAATGTGAAAAATCCTCTACACTTTTTGTTTTTCCACAAAGTCTGACAAAGAAAGAAACCATGAGAACTCAGACTACAAACTGTCAAGTTCATTGTCCCGTTGTCAACACAAACGGCAAACAGAGCTTTACAGTGTAACTGCACACAAACGCAGCAACGCAAACACACACTCGTCAAACGAAACCCACGTATCACAATACTTTCAGCCGTCTGAGTGTTTCTATACAGCTATTTCTCCAGCCCTTATCAGTCTCAGTTTACCCTCCCGTGTCCTGTGCTGTCAAACACAACCGCTGTTTTTAAAGTTTTAATCCCGTTGTCGGCGTTTGCTCTGTGAGTCAGCAAGAACCACCAGACAGCGGTAATTAACGGCCAGATGTGCGGCCATCCTCGCTGATTAGCGATTTAACACACCACCCACCTGAGTAAGCGGTCAATTTTGAAGTAAACGCATACGGACACAAACAACATCTAAATAAAAGCTTAAAATAGATCAGGTCAGTAAACGAATAGCTAAGCCCCAATTTGTGCTAATTAAACATATCTCTGCAAATATTACGCTAATGCAAAATGTCTTAATTATGAGAAATCACAATGTTTTTGAAAGAAGCTGTGCTTCAATGATGAATACACTATCGAAATACGAACAGCAAAACTGTGAAATATTATTATAATTTAAAATAACTGCTCTCAAAGTGCAATTTAATTTTCAGCATCATAGTGTCACATGGTCCAATTCACCTACTTATACTTTGCCCTAAAAATATGTACTTTTTTGTAAAGAAAAGGTACAAACTTTTGAGTATGTAGCAGAATAATAGGCAAGCTTTGGGACATACTACATCATAGCTGCGTCTTTAAAGTCCCCCTGTAGTCAAAAATTGTATCCTTTAAAGATCATATTTGATCATTAAAATTACATATTTAAATGTTTTTCCTTGTGAAAATAATTTTCTCATGCCTTAAAACAGCTTGAATGTAACTTTACCACCCTTGCCTAATTTACTATACGCGGATATATGAATAGGCAAATTAGCCCCGCCTCCACTCAGTCACACCAGCCAGAGCCTCCTGATTAGTGTTGCCAAGTCCGCTGTTTTCCCATGGAATTGGGCTACTTTAACACTGTTGCTGTGGGTTGTTTTTCATATCCGCAGGTTGAAGCGACCCCAAAAATGTGATATTTATCCACTGGAATGTGAATTTTACCAGGGGAACCCTTCCAAAAAATGCGGATTTTACCCTGCAGAATGCGATTCTTAATGAGGGACCCCCCTCTATACGCGATTGGGCTAGTTTTGAATAGCAATTGAGTGGGTTTTGTTGTAAAAAACCTGGTAACCCTGCCCTACCTGAACTGCAGTAAACGCGATATAATGCAGATTGAAATATAACATGGATAACATTAAATAACTATTTTTTTTCATCAGGTTAGACACTGATTATTCACTCAAACCCCCTTCTCTGTCCATCGGTCATGCATATCCACCATATTTAAACACATTTAATGCGTGTTTGTAGTTCTAAACGAATCCTCATCCTCCACGCAATGTGTTGTGGGCAGTATTAGCCGTTAGGGTGTGCATCGGTCAGCATTTTGAATTTGAAATGAAAATAGTAGACCATCCAGAAATCTTTGGCATACTTTTTTTTTTAAACATACTACGATCTGGGACATACTAATTCTATTTTCAATATTTACAAACAATAGAAAAGCAGCACAATCAGATTAAAAAAAAAAAAAAAAAAACCTGTGAAGAACTACTATCGTATGTCTGATATTTCATGTTTGCATCATGATGGCAGGCTGATAGCTGCTGTTCATTGTTTTTACAGAGCATTTATAGTTGATAACAGTCCACTGGTGTTATACCGCTTATACAGATACACACAACTGATCCCTAATATATCACCTTATAGACGGATCTGCTGATAGACGCAGCTTTCAAACGCTTCCGTGTGTATCTATGTAAGCGCTCGGTAGAGAGCATGAGAGATGTGCATTTGCAACAAATTTTTAAAGCGATGATCACTGTAGCCAACCACAGACATACAGGGGTTGGACAATGAAACTGAAACACCTGGTTTTAGATCACAATTAGTATGATATTGGGCCTCCTTTTGCAGCTAATACAACATCATTTCATCGTGGGAGTGACAAATACAAGTCCTGCAAAGCAGCCAGAGGGATTTTGAGCCATTTTCCTCTTGCAGAACAGTGGCCAGGTCACTATGTGATGCTGATGTGGGAAAACGTTTCCTGACTCGCTCCTCCAAAACACCCCAAAGTGGCTCAATAATATTCAGATCTGGTAACTATGCAGGCCATGGGAGATGTTCAACTTAATTTTCATGTTCATTAAACCAGTCTGTCACCAGTCTTGCTGTGTGTATTGGTGCATTATTATCCTGATACAGAGCACTACCTTCAAGGTACAATGTTTGAACCATTGGGTGCACATAATGAAACTTTACACTCTGCTCTAACTGGTGTAATGTACAATAAGTGAAGATTGGGCACCAGACAGCGCCAATATAGCCATGAAACCTCCAATACTATATTGGCGAGTGTTTTAGTTTCATTGTCCAACCCCTGTATCTGTTGAGCACATTAACACAATGGCCAATCAGAGGCGTTTACGCATCCGCTCAAGACAGCGCTCAAAATGCTAAGATAAATGCTGGTATCGTCCAACCTGATCTCATAGCAACTCATAAATATTTTACAAGGTGGCTAATTGGTACGTTTTTTGCGAAATTGTATGTATTTTACGAGTTCCCAAATTTGTATAAATTCGTACGAATTACCTACCCCAACCCCGCCCCTAAACCTACCTATCACTGGGGTATAGACCAGTGGTTCCAACTCCACTCCTCAGGGCCCACTGATTTGCACATTTTGTATGTTTCTGAATCTGATACACTCAGTTCAGTTCATGGATCTTTCTCCTAACAAGCTGATGATCTGAATCAGTTGCGTTAAATGAGGGAGACATGTGCAGAGTAGTGGGCCCCGAGTACTAAAGTTGAGGACCACTGATCTAGACAAATCGCACAAAAGCATACGAGTGAGGTTGTATGAAATTGCACAATTTATCCAAACCGTAAAATACGTACAAATTGGTCACGAGATAGCATTGTATCGTCACAATTTTAACATTTCAGTAGCTACTGGTACCAACATCGGTACTTTTGACAACACTAATCAGAAATTCTTTTAATATGCTAATTTGCTGGAAACTTTTATCTATATTGAAAACAGTCGTGGTGCTTAATATTTTTGTGGAAACTGTGATAAACTGTATTTCAGGATTCTTTGATGAATAGAAAGTTCAAAACTTTTGAAAACCAGTTTCAAATCACAAGTTTTTGACCAGTAATACCAGTATTACCTCCAAGTAAATGATAAAAAAGTGAATTTGTGAAAAAGGTGACATCATGTGCATGCATATTATGTATTCAATCTATGTGAAACGGTTCCATTTCGTAGTACTTTGTTGTCACGTAAACATACCCTAAGTCTTGAGGAAAAAAAGTCACTTCTAAGGCAAAACTCAAGATTAAGTTAGCAGAGAAGCCAGAGCATATTACATTCATTTCAACACAACTTAATATAATACACAGAATAAAAGATTAATTAATCGCTCAAATCATTTTCAGCATCCTTTGGGTAACACTGCCTACTTCAATAACAGTATGATCAATCTTTTTAATTAAGGACAGACGGCAAAATTCTCATACATTAATATCTGTTCATCACTTTCCAGTTTACTGAGTGGTAAGAATCCCACAACCTGACCTCAGTAAGACACTGGGCACAGGAAGCTTCTCAACAGGCCGGGGAAGCTATTTATACCACCACATGCTAATTAGCTGGCTTGCTAGAGAGGACAGCCGGAGAGCAACCAAACCAAAGAAACTCTCTGCCAGACTGAAACCCTGATTCAAACAAGCAAATCTCCATAAAAATACCAGCAAATACCATCACACACTCTGACTGGATATCTTTCTCAGCGGTGAGATGTTGGATCTCCTCAGGTTTTCTACATGTGCTGAGAAAATACAATGAAACCATGTTGAGTACTTACATGTTCATGTTGTATGTCCTTGATGAGGCAATAATCCCAAAATGACAGTTCAGCAGCTGATGCTGTTGATTTTCAAGCATTTGTGTAAAACCAAAGGCCCAAGTCAAGTACAAGTCACCTGGCAGCCATCTTGGAAACACCTGCAAGCTGCTATTTACTACACAGGTAACAGTCATACAAGCGTCTTTCTTTCTTAGTAAATGGAAAAAGACTGCAATCTCCAAAATAGTTTGTCAGGATTATTCAAAAATAATGTACAATTTGCAACAAAATCTGACAACTATTTATAGTGCCAAAACACAACAAAACAGTGTAGATAGTTCTGACTGGCTGTTACGGTTGAAAAGCATTATGGGTATAATCTCGTCACCTTCTTGGAGAAATGTATTTTCATAATGTAGAGTATTTTTGTGAAAGAGTGTCTAGCCAGAATATTTATTTATAAATCAGAATATATAGAAGTAAATCAGGATATTAAGATAAAAAATTTAATATACGAATGTAAATCATGAATATATAGAAATAAATCTGAATAAGTTATGAATATGTATAAATGAAAATATTTGAATATTAATATATTGTAGATACAAACAGTGTTGGGCATGTTACTTTAAAAAAGTAATTAGTTATAGTTACTAGTTACTTCTCACAAATAGTAGCTGAGTTACACCATTATAAAAGTAACTAATTACCAGGGAAAGTAACTATTGTTACTTTTTTTTTTTTTTTTTTAAAAAAAGGTTCAAATATGTCAAATAACTTGGATGCCCTCAATATTAAATGTTAAATGAATGAAATTTGCATTAAATTACTTATATTTTTGTTTACTCACCAGATTATTATTAAATATCTGATATCTGTTTTTTTTTTTAATATCTGAAAGTACATTTAGCATCAGTCAGTCAAGCATCATAATATGACGTTATGATAATTTAGCATTAATCTTTAGCAATTAGAACGTCAGTAATGAGAATAACCATGTATGAATGTTGACAGAACTTAAGATTTATTGTTTCTATATACTTAATAATAATACTTAGAACAAAACTACTACGATTTCTACTACTAATAACAATATAAAACGCACTAAGGATTAATGAGCTGCTGGGTTCATGAATATTAATCACGTTATCTGTGTTCACTCAAACTGATTTGCTGAAACCAAAACTGGGATGATAATAGGTGAGCGTCAGCCAATAAGATTCCCGTTTGCGCATTAGTTCCGCCTACTACCGGAGAAACCGGCAGTTCTTAAAAGCTGAAGAATTCCAAAGGAACGCTGTTATTTTGACAGGAAAAAACATCAAAGAATATCGTTTACAAAGAATTCTGCATGGTATATAAGACTCTCTCGCAAAACAATTGCTCGTGTGCCTTAACACTACAGTTTACGGTTCATCAAATACAGGTACGTTATGCTGATGAACTGAAAAATACAATTAGAACAATGTCATAATAAATTATAGTAACGCCGCGGCGTTGTATGTGGGGAAACAGTAATTTGTTTGATTACTTGTTACTGAAAAAATAACGCCGTTAAAATAGTCTTATTAACTATATGCTGTAACCTTAACAAGCACCAAACCTTAAATGCTCAGTAAACACCAATATATGTTTAATATACTTGAACGTTGGGAAACAAACCTGCACAAACCATAAGAGAGTTGACTTCAAACTCAATTCTTCATCCTTGTTCCTGCTTTTTCTGTTTCAGCCCCATCTTAACAAACTTGTACAGTATGTTTTATAAAAATGGGACAAAAAGAGACTGATGTCTTGGAGAGATGTCTAACAGAAGAAATGACAGGCCCAGTGTGAGCGGCAGGGAGAAAATCTAACGTAGATTCGCGGTAGCCTGCGGTGTCTTGTCAAGGGGGATGGAAGCGTACGCTCAGATACGGCGTGCTCAGGAAACATTTGGGCCAGCCGGCTCCGGGATTTCATTTTGAAGACCGACGGATTTGATTCCACATGCCGCCCTCTCTGACAGCCAGCACCATGGGGCCAAGATGCTTTAATCCGAGGATAAGCAAGAAGAAGGTGGGATTTTACCTGCTCACACACACATAGGCGCACTAAGGCAAGACAAGCATTCACTGTACCTCAGGCCAATCTCTCTCAGGCAGCCTAGGCCTCTGAAGTCACCACCAAACAGATGCTCCCGGCAAAGAACTGAGGGTTTCAACAGGTCTTTGGGGAAAAAACAGTCAAGTGTGAAGGGTGCACATACCCAGAAATTCATGCTGAGGGTGTATGCATTCAAAAATGGAGGCAAGGACCTTCTCTGTTCAAAGGGTAGAAGTAGGTCGCATTTTCAGGTGCCTGTCGCTACGTGTGCTGCATTAGCAAAACATAAAATGAAAAAGTATAAAACTGAGCTGTAGTTTTGAGCTTACACTTTTTGCTGACTTTCTGACACTGTGAGCATGTAAAGGTTGTTTTTTTTATAAGCTAGGGATTCTATTCCCATTTGTCATTAGAAAAACACACCATGTAAACAGGCCATAGCAGTGCTGTTCAGATTTGAATCTTCAGTATGATGGTGGTGTTTTGGTTGTGAATAAATCTTTAAGTTAATGAATCATTGTCATTTTTGACTTTTTGCAAACAAACAATATGTATGCAGGCTAAGAATCGTTGGTTGGTCTAATGAACAAATATGGCTTTTCACTGAACTCATTCAAAAAGGATAAAAAGTGGAGGTGAATCTCAATTGATTAAGTGTGTGTGTAAAATGACTTTTTTTTTTTCACTAAAGCACACCATGTAAACCAGCTAGCTTACTTACATAGCACACGTACGTCTGCAAGATGTCTGTTAAAGATCATTTGTTCTGGAAAGCATCTGCTGTGTACAAACATTTGACAGACGTCTTTCAGATGTTAGTTTTACATACATTCTAAATCATAAACATCTTAAAGAGATCTAATAGACATCTCATAGGAAACATTCTGCAGATGAGCAAACACTCTAAAAAATACGCCTTGCAGATGTAAATGCAGATATCAAATACCCTGATAGCACACGTACATCTCGGAGACGTCTATTTGACATCTGCATTTACATCTGCAAGACATATTTTTTAGATTGTTTGCTCATCTGCAATACGTCTACAGGACGTTTCCTATCAGATGTCAAATAGACGTTTATTAGATGTCTTTAAGATGTTTAAGATTTGGAATGTATGTAAAACTGACCTCTTACGGACATTTGTCAGATATTTGTACACAGCAGATGCTTTCCAGATCAAGTGATGTTTAACATACTTCTAATAGATGCCTATTTGAAATCTGAAAAGAAAACGTCTAATAGATTTATTGCAGATGAGCAAACACTAAAAAACACATCTTGCAGATGTATCCATGATGTACGTGTGTTATCAGGTGTTTGTTAAAGATCACTTGATCTGGAAAGCATCTGCTATGTACAAACACCTGACAGACGTCTTTCAGATGTTAGTTTTACATACATTCTAAATCATAAACATCTTAAAGACATCTAACAGACATCTATGTGACATCTGATAGGAAATGTCATATAGACATGCAGATGAGCAAACACACTAAAAAATACATCTTCCATGTGTACCTGCAGTCATCAAATAGACATCTCCGTGATGTATGTGTGCTATCAGGGTAGCTAAAGCAGAGCTGTTCAGATTTGAATTTTCAAGATGATGGTAGTGTTTTGGTTGTAAGTGAATCTTTAGATGAACAAATCATTGTCATTCTTGACTTTTTGTTCACCGTCTTTTGTGCACAACTAGGAAATGGCAAATCATTGGTTGGTCCAACAGAACGAATATGGCCTTTTACTAAACGGGTCAGTTTTGAGTCTGAGACTCGAAGTGACACTGAAAGAGACATCTCATTTTTTAACACATCAAATTAACTATGACATTTTGTTTGTAAATGAAATGACTGAACGAGTCATGCTGTTTGTTCAGCTCAACATGTGAGTCAACCTTAGATAAAAAGGATCAAAAGTGGATGTGAATGCCAATTTATTAAATGTGTGTGTAAAAATAACATTAGCAAAGCAAAACATGTAAACAAGCTAGCTTAGCCATAGCAGCCCAGATAGCACACATACATCTGCAAGATGTCTGTTAAAGATCTCTTGATCCGGAAAGCATCTGCTGTGTACAAACATCTGACAGACATATGCAAGACGTCAGTTTTACATACATTCTAAATCATAAACATCTTAAAGACATCTAATAGACGTCTATTTGACATCTGATAGGAAACATCCTACAGACGTATTGCAGATGAGCACAACACTCTAAAAAATATGTTTTCCAGATATAAATGCAGACGTCAAATAGACGTCTCCATGATTTGCGTGTGCTATCAGGGAATGCTATTCAGATTTGAATCTTCAAAATGATGCTGGTGTTTTGGTTGTAAGTGAATCTTTTAATGAAAGAATCCCTGTCTTCCTTAGTTTTCTGTTTCCTGAAACCACTGTCTTGTATTTTAGCACAAATTAATAGCATTTTTGTGGGCTAAGAAGTGGCAAATCATGGATTGGTAAGACAGAATGAATATGGCCTTTTACCAAACGCATCAGTTTTGAGTCTGAGACTTGAAGCTACACTGAAAGAGACATTTTGTTTGTAAACACACCAAATGAACTAGGACATTTTGTTTGTGAATGAAATGCTTGAAAGGGTCATGTTGTGCATTCAGTTCGACATGTGAGTTAGTCTCGTTTAACAAGGATAAAAAGTGAATGTGAATCCCAATTTTTTTTTTAAATGTGTCTATAAATGACATTAGCAAAGCAAAACATGTAAACAAGCTAGCTTAGCCATAGGAGTGTTGTTCAGGTTTGAATCTTCAAGATGATGGTGGTTTTTCAGTTATGAGTAAAGCTTTTCATGAACGAATCATTGTCTTTCTTGACTTTCTGTTTACTGAAACTGTCTTGTGTTTTAGCACAAATGAACAGCATTCATGTGGGCTAAGAAGCGGCCAATCACTGGTTGGTTGGAATGAACGAAAATGACTGAAAGAGTCAATTCTGAGTCTTAGACTCGAAGCGACACTGAAAGGGACATTTTGTTTGTGGAAGAAATGACTGAACCAAAGGAATCATGTTGTTGGTTAAGTTTGACACGTGAGTCAAACTCATTCAACAAGAATTAAAAAAGTGGATGTGAATCACATTTATTCCCGGTAAAACTGATTTATTCATGATAACAAAAACAGAGGTTTCTGTGAATGATTCAGTGTTTTTAATAAACCTATTTGATTGATTCAACGTCCTGTAATACTCAAAAAAACACTTTAATCAAAATATTCAAGTTTGATGAATCAGATTCACCACAACTTCAGTGTGTCATACAGATGATAAAAGCTTCATTAAAAAATAAACATAAGCTAATTTATTTGGGCTAATAAATAAAATGAACGCTATTTCTTCCAAAACTGAAAATTCGTACTGAACATGTTTAGACAGGCTGCTCTTCAGTTTGCTAGTTTTCTTCACCCTCCGTACAGTGCTAAGCTTATCACGGAAAGCCGGTGGACTTTGCTGTCTTCCATTTCCATCACGCATTATCCCTTTTCTCTCTTTCAGTCCCCACACATAAACACAAACATAAAAATGCTACCGTTTGAGCCGAGGAACCATATCAAGGTCACAACTCTTATCTCCAGGCCACATGACCCACCCCGGACCCTCAGGGCGGCTTGTGTCCCTCTGCGACCCATAATCATGCACTGGGCTGAGCCTTTGAGTCATGATCCCCCTCTCATTTCACGTATCCCTGAGCTGAAGCAAGCATGCATCCAAAGCGCTGCTGGTAGAAAACACTTTATACCAGAACTAGCGGCTTTTTTGTGGCTTGGAATTGAAAATAGGGAAGGTAATGACATGAGTTCTTCCTGAAAAGTGATATAGAGAAGGAGAGAACACATATGACAACTTTGTGTAACAAACACACCAAATTACATGAGATATTGTTATTGCATATAGTTACGGGTTGTATTTACTTACTATCTTCCAATCCAATGAGATGTTATCCCGATATTAAAATATATGCTGTTTTTTGTTGTAGGAATGTGATCAAGACCATCAAAATGCAAAGGTCTATACAAGGAAAACCGCCTTTTAAAGAAAAGAAAGTTGAAAGCGAAGGAATTAAGAGCAATCAAACTGCAGAAGTGGATACGACAGAAGCAATTTGGGTTCTGGCGAACCCCACGGCTGTGCACTTGATCTCTCAGCGACCGCAGTATGAGTACAGTCTGTTTGGTTCAATTCTGCATTCGTCCCTATTCTTCATCACAATTCTGCTGTTTACCTTCCCGAGCCACCGTAACAACACAAACAATTGGGGCTAGAGCGGCTCAATGTGAGAGGTCACATTTTGACCTGGTGAAAAACAAGCCGAGTCGCATTTTAAAGTTAATTTCAGACCAAAACCGAGACTCAATTGCTAAGGGCAGCATAAAAGACAGATGTTTGACCAGTAGGTTACTGCCAAGGGAATTTATTGAAAGTAGCACAAAGTGCAGTGATGAATAAATAAAAAGATGTCAACACATTTCTGAGATATAAATGTGCAATTCTCAGAAGAAATGTCCAAATTGTGAGATATAAAATTGAATTCCAAGAAAAAGAGACAGAATTGTGAGATTAAAAAGTAAATAAGCTTAAAATTATTACTTTTTTTCCTCACAGTAGCAGAGTTAAGAAATGTTAACTTAAAATGTCAAGTTTATAGCACAATTGTGAGATACAAACATAGAATTAAGAAAAAAAGTGAGAATTGTGCGATAAAAAAAAAAAAAAAATCTGTTTATATTCCATTTGATCTAATGGAAATTCGTATATATTTTATGAGGTGTGTAATTTGTGGCTAATTTGCTAAATCATACATAATTTACGAGGTCTAGACAAATCGTACAAAATCAATATTATATTTATTTATTATCAATATTAAAATTATAAACTCGCACTGATTTTAACTCAAAATTGCAGTTTATAAACTTGCAAGTGTGAGTTAACATTTTGCAATTCTGAGAAAAAAGCAGCAAGATATAATTCAAGAATTAAAAAAAAAAAAAAGTCAAAATTACCTTTTTATTTCATTATTCTATGGCGGAAATTAGGGCTGGGTTTTGACTTTTTATGATTAATTTCTGATTTACAAGCATGGGATTTGATTCGACTCGATTTTCAATTTGACTCGATTTGATATAGATTATTTTAGATATATATCAGGTAGTATATGCCATATTTTCTCAAGGAAAAAAAAATCTCTTAACTAATGCTGTAAAATATATCAAAAATGTAAAATGAACTGTAAAAAATGAACTGATTTGTATACAAAGGCTTGAATTACACTTTATTAAGTTTTTATAATACAATCTAGGAAACAATAAAATCTAAGAAATGTATAAAAAAAAAAAAGTTTATAATAACAAATGCAATTACATTTTTTCTTCAATTCGTTTTTTTTTTTTTTAATATAAAGATTAAAATGGTGACTATATCTTAAAAACTTGACAGATTTATTCAAACATAAATGAAACATGGAAGAATAGTCAAAATTATTATGAATTTGTCATAAGGTGCATATATTTAATTCTCACCTAAGCTGACTAATGAGTTTATGGTCACCAAATATGTTTATCTGAGGTAAATGTGACGTTATGTGACATTGTTTACAAGCTGTTATACTGAAGTCTTTCTGGGGTTGAAACACCGATTGAGCGACAGATTACATGAGACAGGATACGGATTTCGGTAAGTTGTTCTCTCTTTTAACATGCCTTCGGATATATATTCATGTTTATTTTGTGCTGTAACTAGTATTAAAGCAGAGGAAATTATTAGTTCACATGTACCTCAAGCTGCCTCTTCTCTTGAAATGAGTCGCTACAGCGATCTGTCACTCTGTCAACAGTGTCAAAACATCATTTAATGTTTGAATGCTGTAATAAAATAGACAGAATTTGAAATCTGAGACTTTTGACATCAAAAGTAATAAAGCACAAAGCTTATTATGATTTATTGGATGGGAGGTGCGCTACAATGTTCCATTCATTAACTGAAAACAGGCTAGACTAATCGATTCGATATAACCCTAGTGGAAATAAGCTTCTGTAATGAACTAAGCAACTTACTTTGGTTGTTTATAGAATATTTTTGCTATTTGACTACATTTTCAACTATCAGTCTTCTCAGTGTCATTCTACTTCTCAGAAGTCCACAGATTTTTCCTGAAATCAGTGCTAGAAATGCATAAAAAGTCTGTCAGCGCCTGGTAACGAGTAAATATCCACACACACACACTCGCATACAGAAAACATACACCCTGACTAACCATCTCTTTAGCGCCTAGCGTGTAAAAGAACTGATTTGAGAAAGTGTTCAGACTATCTCCTTTCATTCGTCCTCCCCTTTTCAGACACGGCAGACACATATTAACTTCCAAATTGAGTTCGGAAACAGCTTAGGCATTATAATGCTTCACAAAAGGGGTCTTTTCAGGCATTCAAACTGAGAAAATCAGGGGGGCTCTGCTTATTTCAATTTAATTCAAGAATTGAACTCTTCATGGACAATTTAACGCGGCCGTGCTCTATTTTTTATTTTCCCCCAGATCTTCGGACCACAGAGGCGTGTGCTTCCTGCGGGGTGGAGGCCGAGACAAGCGTTAGACGGTCTGCTCGCTGTTTGGGGAATAAGACGGCAATATCCAGTCGAAATGTCAGCAACAGGCAACAATATAATACTCCCACATATCAACTTCAATCCCTGTGGGCGTTGTAAAAGGGAAGCGACATTTACGAAACAATGCCAGCAAATACCATGCGACCAAAGATGGAAAGCAACTCAGAAAGCACCTCGTTTTAGTGTCATCTGGAAAATTGGTGCATATGCTAACAAGGGTGACTTCAATTTTTTAATTCCACATGATGTCTTCGTTAAAAAGAGCCCAGTTCTTTCCTGTCTGTTGTGTGCTCCGCGGGGATTGGCTGTTTTTGTGCTCTTGTCTGGTCGTAATGAGGCTCACAAAGGCACTGTGAAGACAGACGAATATTTTCCTTGACATTGATGAATAGCTAGCATGAAACCATGGCTAGCTCCATAGAGTGCAGAGAACATTAACATGCTACCATAAAGAAACAGGCCAAACAATTGCCTGTTTGTTTTAAATATTTCTCATAAAAACATTATGTATACATATGTGTATGCATGTTCATATGTTATGATATGTTATCATATTTACATACAATATTTTAATTAAAATATAAATATTTTCATTATATTTCCAACACAAATATATTTGCAAATATTATTATATTAAACAAAACAAACAAACAAAAAAAATGCTTTATATTTTAAACAACCATGTGATGATGCATTGTTTTTTTTAGAGCTGGAATCCAAAATATATGATTATCCATAACAGATGACAAGTCTGACATAAAAATGTTACATTATTATACGTGTTGACATTACGTTAGTATAAAATATGCAAAACATTTAATTTTATGAAACAAAACTCATTTATAATAATACTGAACCAAATAAATCTATGAAATGACAATTATAAAATATAATACAGATAGATAGATAGACAAATAGATAGATTAAAAAATGACAAAAAAACACAATAAATAAATAAACTCACAATAAAATTACTAAAGCTTTAAATTTAAAATGAAAAAATAAAATATAAATATATTAAAGTAAAAAACTAAAACTGAAATGATAAAATATATAGGCATTAAAAATTATTAGAAATTACAAAAACAACGAGAATAAATAAATCTGAAAGCTTTACTTAAAATAAAAATCCATCTGACATATTTCTTTAAAATGAGCATTTCTTTCTGGCTACTTTGTATAGGTTTCTATGTAAGTACTGGCACTTCTGATTGGGCTGAGGCTGGAATTGAGTGAGTTTGAGGTAAAAGTATTTGATGGACGTGTACTATGTGTCAGGAGCATTCATTCGGTATCATTATCTCATTTTTGACCGAGATGGCTTTTAGCTGGTTTTGCATCTGAACTCTTCATATATATATATATATATATATATATATATATATATATATATATATATATATATATATATATAAATCTCAAAAAATAACAATAAAAAATATAAATATAAAAACTTGTTTTATATCAGCTTTTATTTGATGTAGTCATACTAAACTAAAAGTAAAAGTAAAACTGCAATAACATTATTCAAAACTATGGAATATATTTTTACAAATTAGATAGATAGATAGATAGATAGATAGATAGATAGATAGATAGATAGATATTCCTAACTAAATACACTGGAAAAACAAATACATACATATTTTATTTTGTGAGATTTTGCACTGATGTCAGACTTGTCATGTTATGGATAAATCACAGATTTTGGATTCCATAAATATTTATGTATTACTGACTCTACCTCCTGCACTGTATTTCTGCATTAATCCATATTTCGTCTTCACTGTCATATGCAGCAGGCATATGTTTACTGCCCACTGATAGCCATGCAAAAATATACAAAAACATCTACCGCATTTGATTTGTTGTGATTCATTCGCAGTATAAGAACCTGTGTTGCGGCAGTCGTTCCTGGATGAACTCGCATCCACCTGTTCGCCTGACAGGCAGATCGGAAAGACGCAGTCACAAGTGATGGGAATACGGCAGTGTGTGTGCCACTTCCAGACGTGACGGTGTAGGAACACACCCATTATTCCAAAGCTTTAAATTTAAAATGAAAAAATAAAATATAAATATATTAAAGTAAAAAACTAAAACTGAAATGATAAAATATATAGGCATTAAAAATTATTAGAAATTACAAAAACAACGAGAATAAATAAATCTGAAAGCTTTACTTAAAATAAAAATCCATCTGACATATTTCTTTAAAATGAGCATTTCTTTCTGGCTACTTTGTATAGGTTTCTATGTAAGTACTGGCACTTCTGATTGGGCTGAGGCTGGAATTGAGTGAGTTTGAGGTAAAAGTATTTGATGGACGTGTACTATGTGTCAGGAGCATTCATTCGGTATCATTATCTCATTTTTGACCGAGATGGCTTTTAGCTGGTTTTGCATCTGAACTCTTCATATATATATATATATATATATATATATATATATATATATATATATATATATATATATATATAAATCTCAAAAAATAACAATAAAAAATATAAATATAAAAACTTGTTTTATATCAGCTTTTATTTGATGTAGTCATACTAAACTAAAAGTAAAAGTAAAACTGCAATAACATTATTCAAAACTATGGAATATATTTTTACAAATTAGATAGATAGATAGATAGATAGATAGATAGATAGATAGATAGATATTCCTAACTAAATACACTGGAAAAACAAATACATACATATTTTATTTTGTGAGATTTTGCACTGATGTCAGACTTGTCATGTTATGGATAAATCACAGATTTTGGATTCCATAAATATTTATGTATTACTGACTCTACCTCCTGCACTGTATTTCTGCATTAATCCATATTTCGTCTTCACTGTCATATGCAGCAGGCATATGTTTACTGCCCACTGATAGCCATGCAAAAATATACAAAAACATCTACCGCATTTGATTTGTTGTGATTCATTCGCAGTATAAGAACCTGTGTTGCGGCAGTCGTTCCTGGATGAACTCGCATCCACCTGTTCGCCTGACAGGCAGATCGGAAAGACGCAGTCACAAGTGATGGGAATACGGCAGTGTGTGTGCCACTTCCAGACGTGACGGTGTAGGAACACACCCATTATTCCAAAGCAAAGCTGTGTGACGGCACGCGGCCTCCGAGCGGCGCGGCGTCATGATCGATGGCGGCCATTAATCACGCCAGCGCCGCAGCCGGAGATTGATGTGCAGAAATTCAAATCTTCAACCAGGCTTTTGAAAATTAAAGCAGCGAGGCAAGGTTAGGATCCTTCCCGGTGACGCTGAATGAGAGGGCTGGGAACAATGAGCTCCCCGGGGTAAAGGAATCTCACGCAGAGGTTGGGAGAGCTACTTTTAACCTTTGAACCGCCAGCTGTCACGGATACCTGAGTGCTGCCTTGTCAAAACGAGTAGGCGGAAGAGCGGATGAAATGACTAAATATAACTCCTCACTCAACTTCGACCAATAAAAAGTGTATGTATGTATGTATTTGACTCACAATATTAATGAGATGAGAATCAAGGTTATTACAGTAAACCAGAAGTAAAATCATAAAAGTTTATACAAATGTTAACTGAAATAAAAAAAATTAAAATAATAAAAAATAAAACGTATAAAATTCTTTTATTTCAGCTAGTTGCCAAGGCAGCATTTCTGATTTTCATTTAGTTTAACGCGATGTAGGCCTACTAAAATGACTTAAACAAAAAATGTAAATAAAATTGATTAAAAACTATATGCAAATGAATAAATAAATAAATAAATAAACAAACAACAACACATTTTTTTTTAAGATTTAACTTAAATTAAAATAAAAAATATTAAATATAAAGATATTATATAAAATAAAAATATATTAAAATAAACTAAAAAAAAAACTGAAATTGATACAAAACTAGCCTAAAGCCTATAGGCATTAAATACACACACACACATATGTTGTGTTTCCATGTTTTATGGGGACATTCCATAGGCATAATGGCTTTTATACTGTACAAACTGTATTTTCTATCGCCCTACACCTACCCTACAAACCTATCCCTCACAGGTGACCGTGCACACTTTTACTTTCTCAAAAAAACTCATTCTGCATGATTTATACACCTGTTTCCTCATGGGGACATTTGGTCCCCATAACATGATAAATACCAGGTGTACACACACAAACTAATAGAAATTTAAAAAAAAGGCATATAAATGAGTGAGTGAATGAATGAATGAATGAATGAATGAATGAATACAAAACCACACAGCAAAATTACTAAAGCTATACTAAACTAAACTAAATTCAACATGAAAATCGAAAATAGCAAACATAAATATATAATATGAAATATAAATATATTAAAATATACAACGAAAACTGAAATTTATACAAAACTATGTAGGCTATAGGCATTTAAAAACAATAATTAATAGAAATTAAGCCAAAAAAAAAACAAAAAAAATTTAAAACTATATAGGCAATAAATAAATAAATAAATAAAATTACTAAAGCTTTAACTAAAACATTTAACATGAAAAATATAAAATATAAATATATAATATAAAATATAAATATATTAAATCTAAAACTGAAACTGCCATTGAAATTTAAACAAAACTATAGGCTATAGGCATTTAAAAAAATAGCTAATAGAAATTAAAAGAGAAAAAAAAATGTATTAAAAAGCTATATAGTTATAGCTATTAGTTAAATAAATAATTACTAATTCAAGATATTAATATATAAATTGAAAAATTATAATACCACAGTAATACTAAAATAACACTGATGAAAATAACTATTTACAGCATTTTAACAAACAATCAGTTGTGCTCCGTTAGACCATGAATTTGTATGCCATTTTTGTTTTAAAGTTGAGTTTATGATATTTTAGCCCAAAAAGACACTGGAACTCTAATTCTTCCTCTGTTCAGTCAAGCATCTCCACAGCTTGTCACTTCCCATAAGAACCAACTGTGAGTACTGACCTTTTACTGGGACAAAACAATAACACATCAGATCTTACTGATCATCCACCTCACTAAAATGCCTATGCTTTACCTTTAACGCAGTAATAAATTTGGATAAAAATATATTTTTACTGTATATGTAGTTCCATTTTGAAGACATCAAGTCAGCTCAGACAGTTACATAGTTTCAAGCGTCAGAGACGGGTTATGGCTAAGTTCAGCAAGAAAACACGGATGCATTTCCGCAGGCTCAATAATTCAGACTCCTGCTTTTCCAGGTCACAGAGACATTTACGGTTATTCGCGCCACCAGTTTGGCGGGAGGCGCTGGTTCAAAGCCCCGCCACTGAGAGGAATGTTTTACAGTGGGACATAAAGCGGAGAAGCCGACGGGAGGTGTTCGACATCATCACTAATAAACCTTTGAATCAAAGACAACAGAAATGGAACCAGAAAGGGAGTGCATGTTTCTGAGAGATTTACCGTGGCAGCTCTAAAAAAGAAGGAAAATGAAAAAAGAAAGTCACTTGAAAAAACATTACACGCTCTTGTGATCTCCGCTCTTCAAATGCGCGTCAGGAGCGAAACGCTAAACTCATCAGAGGTGATGATATCGTTCGTCCCGCCGAGAGCCCACGGCTTGTCCGCGGGTTGAAGCGACCCCAATAACGTGATATTTGAAGAGTTTGGTTCCAAAACGCTAAAAATCCATTTTGATTAATTTGAGTAAAAATGTGTTTTCTTCACCAAGAAAGTGGCGAGATGAAACCACTATTTTCTGTTCCAAACTTTCACGTAGCATATTTAGGTAAATAACATTAAAAATTCAAGATTTATTATAAAAGCAGATTATTTTTTTCCCAAAATGCAATAAATCTCTAGGCTCTCTAAGCTCTCTAAGCTCTACGCTTACTTTTCTTTTCAAAATTTTAGGAGCACCTTCTAATCGTTAATCACAAAATCTGAAAAAAAAAAAAAAAAATAGCCTTCCCATTACGAGGTGGTATTTGACTCCTTAAAGTTAATTAAAGGGGAATTTTGTTTTTACCTTTGTATTGGCATTTTTTCTTACTTTATTAAAAGTATTTCATCGTTTATGTCAACATATATATATTATTATTATTATTATTATTATTATTTTTTTTTTTTTTTAAGATTCTTACAATTTCTAATTAAAACAACAGGAAAATAAGTTACCAATCAAATGAAATCAGTATTTAAAAAAATTATTTGTACTAAAGAAGAACACAAAAGTGGCTTGTAGGTGTATTTTAATATGTTTAATGAGGCTCAAAGGTGGCATGAGTGCAATCAAATTCATAAATCCATGTTGAGATTAATGTTTTATATAAAATTTTGAATATAGAAATATTAAATGATTTAAATAACTGAAAAGAAGATACTTTAAAAATGAAACTAACACTGCCAGTAGGTGGCGGCAAGTCACTGATTTAATTACTGAATCAGATCATTCATTTGATTCGTTTGAACGGCTGATTCATTCAGGAATAAAGCAAGTGACTGTCTTTATGAATGAACTAGAAAACGCACGTTCATTCATAAACACCGCTGTGTTTGAATGGAGATGCACAGCGGCTCAGTTGTGGCTTTGTTTCAAACTATTTTTGAGGACGAAATAGAGCAAAATCAGGCAATAGTGTTATAGTCAGACAATGTAAGTCACTTAATATTAACTTCTTGTTTATTTAAATGTTGTATTAAATCAATATCTCATTTACAAACTCCCTTAAAAATCATTAAAAGCTGTCACTCATCTTCATCGTGATGTCACAAAGTTCCACTATAATCAACGAAGCTCTCTACACTGCACAATGAATCTCTTACTTACACACTCTACACTTTGTTTATGAAAGGATTTGTCTGTGATTCATTACTCAATGTTGTAAACGTTGTATTCAAAGCGCCGCCTTTACTGTTGTACAATGCCTGGAATGGCGCGCTGTGATTGCTTAAGCAGATGTAGGGAGAAAACATGACAGAATAACACGCGGATATCGCATTTTGCGTAAAATTAAAAATAGCCTTTTCAGTACAGAGCAGATACAATACTGATTTTGTCAGGAACTTTATTCATTTATTTATTTTAAAGGAGAAGTCCTCTTCCAAAACAAAGATTCACATATAATCTACTCACCCCCTTGTCAAGATGTTCATGTCTTTCTTTCTTCAGTCGTAAAGAAATTGTTTTTTGAGGAAAACATTTCAGCATTTTTCTCCATATAATGGACTGATACGGTGCCCCGATTTTGAACTTCAAAAATGCAGTTTAAATGCGACTTCAAGCAATCCCAAATGTGGTTGTAAACGATCCCAGCCGAGGAAGAAGGGTCTTATCTAGCAACGATCGGTTATTTTAATAAAAAATAATAGAATTTATATACTTTGTAATGTCAAACGCTCCTCTTGTCTTACTCTACCTTGAATGTTTTTTTTTCCTTGGTTCATGACAGTTAGGGTATGTCGAAAAACTCCCATCTCATATTCTCCCTCAACTTCAAAATCCTATATCGCTGTTTTACCTTTTTTTGTTAAGGGTGTTTGATCTTCTTTGCATGTTCACTTTACAAAGACTGGGTCGGAACTTCTGCAGCGATAGAGGATGATTTTGAAAAGATTTTTGAAGTTGAGGGAGAAAAAATGATTGGAGTTTTTCAACATACCCTAACTGTCTTAAGGGCAGAATACACAGAGTTCAGGGAGAGCGAAACAAGACGAGGGTGTGAGATGAAAAAGTATTTAAATTGTCTTTTTTTTTAATGAAAATAACCGATCGTTTCGCTAGATAAGACCCTTCTTCTGGACTCTTTTGAAGCCGCCTTTAAACTGCATTTTGGATGTGACTGAGCTAGGTTTGGGCGGGTTTTGTGGTTAAAACCTGGCAACCTTGCCCACAGCATTGATTCCAGTTCTGCTTTTCCGTAAAGTAGCTAGTTCTAGAAGACCATATAAATTAATTCGGTCGGTATCTAGGGAAAAGACAGTGTCGCGCACTGTTAATTTAATAGAGGATTTGGGAAATGGAATCCCACTGCATCGCAAAACATCTCGAACTTTCCTAATGGCTTATTATGTTAATGTTGTGTTACATTTCCTGTCCTCTCCTTTTCCAGAATTATATATGTGGCTTAGGAAGCTGTTAAGGCTGAATTTATTTCTTTGGACTGTGGGAAAAACATATTTAGTCATTTGCGGAGGTCTCTAAAATGTTACGCCTCGAGCAGTGTTAATAGTCTCAAACAAGCCTTTTATATCAAATTGGTTTCGCGAGCCTTAAAGAGGCACAGAGGCACTCTTATTAGGATGTGGCCTCATGCTTTGTGTGGATTATTCGTCTTCAGTTTAGTGCATGTGCGTAGTGCTTTAGTCAGCCTTTTTCTGAAGGGCTTAAGGATAGAGGTAGTTTAAAGAAGAAGAAGAGAAAAACACACTTGTTCATGTTTCAGGACATTTTCTGATGTCAGAGAAACTGAAGTGTGTTATTTGGCTACACATGAGTACACTAGACAAAACAACACAGGACACTGAATTAATTTTTTTTTTTTTTTGAAGCAAAATAATACATATAAAAAGTAATAAAATGTAAAAATAAAAACAATAATATATTATTCTAATATAATTGGTTATAATAATATTTAATTAAATATTTAATGAATATTTCTTTATATAACAATTAATAAATAATGACTTGTATATAAAAATATTTTTGTCTTATATGGAGGCCTATAACTCTATAATTAGGTAGAACTTAAAATGTAGATATAGATAATGCATTATAGACAAAATCTAAAATATAATTAAAAACAACAAGATAAGTTAAAAGTTTGTCATTGTATAAATTATACAAAAACACAGTATATATGATAAAATTAATGTAACATTATAATTAATTCTAATAATATTTAATGAAGTATTTACTAAATAATTATTAACTTGTTTGTACTATTCTATAGATGTTTTATACCTTTCCAGCAAGATATACTAAAAGTGTGTTAATAAACCATGATATGTGAATATATGAATATTAATAAATAATATAGTAATTCATAATTGAATAAAATAATAATATGTAACAATAATAATAAATTAATAATGAAATGTATACATTAATAATAAAATAAAAATAACATACATTATTATTTATTAAAAATAAATTGTCTAAAATAATCTAAAAAAACCAAATAATTGTTTACTAATATTTGTCATAAATAATGAAAACAAATTGCTTTACATGTTCAATTCATTTTCATTTTATTTACAACATAAATAATAAATATGATTAATATTTATATTCAAATAAAACCAATTAAATTATATTAAAGTAAGAAAAATATTTGAATAAACACATTTGGATGACTATGCTTTTCAAGTATAATTATAATAAGCAATAAATAATACATTAAATAAAAATGATAATACTTAACAATAATATGAAATTAATAACAACAAATGTATAAATTGATAAAAAAAAAGACTGTTTTATTTATTTAAAAATATTGAATGGTTGACATACTTTATTATTTTATATCTAAAAATAGTAAAAACAAATAATTGTTTATTAATATTTTTTCATAAATAATAAAAACTAACTGGATTACATTTTTATTTTATTTATATACAAAATAAATAATTATATTACATTAAAGTAATAAAAAATATTTGAATAAAAATATGAAAATTAATTTAATAAAAATTCTAATATTTAATGATATGAAATGAATACATAAAACATTGATAATAAAAAACAACTATTTTATTTATTGAAAAATATTGAACAATTTAAATACTTAATTTTATATATAAAAATAATTTAAAAACTATATATTCATAATTTTTAAATAAATAAATCTTTTATTTGAGGACTAATATACACTATTTTTGTACTAATATATGCATTTTGTATACCTTTTCAGCAAGATAAGTTTATATATAACTTTACTTAAATAAATTAACCATGTATATATAGAAACACACAGTATTATAATATTAATATGCATTTTTTATATCATGAATGTTGCAGATGAGTTTTTTGTTTCAAACAAAGCTTATGAATTGTAGCATATTGGAAGTATTGTATAATGTATATTTTCTTTCATCTCTTTGACATTCAGTGTTTCTAGAAGATGAGCTGTGTGCTTCAAAAATGCATAATTTTAATCAAGAAACCCCATTTGATGAATGAATCTAATTTAGCTGCATTCTTATTCTGATTTGTAGGACTAATTATAGTCCTTGACATAGATGAGCATGGATGAATATGTTGTTATCCTTTTATCGTGAATGCAATCACTGTCAATAAAAGGTCATTGTTATTGGTCAATGGTGCAAAACCGCAGCAGTGAATTGAAAGAGGGGCTGTTTCTGAGCTCATGGCTGTGTGGGAAGCTGTCATCTACACAAACCCACTAAAATATGTTGAGATAATCCAGGAAGAGCTTTCTATATTATTTTAACATCGTTTCTGGGACAATAGGAGCCTTTAGCCAATATAAACCCATCCATTCCTGCTGCATCCTTGACTAAGGCTCCCTCTGGAAAACTCTGACCATTAGGAGGTGAAAAAGAGTCAAATAAAAATACAGAAAGTAGCTGCAGATGCTCCCAAATGTGCTCAACAAGCTCCCCTAACACTCCTCTCAAAAGTCTAGTTCATCCTAATGGGGAAGAGTTGAATACGCAGCTATATCCATACATTGTTTTATTAGGGAATGCCGAAAACATGTTCATAAACAAAAATATTCAAATAAAAGCAAATGAAATGTGTGAATTATTAATAAATAATAACAAATACTACATTTAATGATACTAATTCTTAATAATAATACATTTAATAAAATAAATGTATAAATTAATAATAAAATTAAAAAGATAATACTTTGTTTTATTTATTAAAAATAATATTGAATGACTTCAGTACTTTAATATTTTTATATAAAAATAAAAACAAATAACTGTTTATTATTAAATATGTAAATAAAAAAATAATTGTTTTACATTTTTATTTTATTTACAAAATGATTAATAAATATGATTATTGTTTTTTATTAAAATAAAAACTAATTCAGTTATATTAAAGTAATAATTACAATACTTTAGTAAAATAATATAATAAACTATTTCACGAGTGTGCAGTTCAAGTATATGAATTACTAATAAATAATAACAAATAATGCATTTAATAAAAATAATAATACACAACAATAATATTTTATAATATTGTTAATTACTTTTAATTATTGTTAAAATTAATAATAAAATATCTAAATGAATAAAAAACTAAAAAATAACATAATATTTTATTTATTAAAAATAATATTGAATGACTTAAATACTTTAATATTTTTATATAAAAAATAAAAACAAATAGTTTATTATTAAATTTGTAAATATATAATAAAAACAAATTGTTTTACATTTTTATTTTATTTACAAAATGAATAATAAATATGATTAATAGTTTTTTATTAAAATAAAAATGAATTAAATTCTATTCATTTAAAGTAATAATTACACTAATAAAAGTAATATAGTAAAATATTTCATGAGTGTGCATTTTAAGTATATGAATGATTAATAAATAATAATAATGCATTTAATAAAAATTATAATACACAACAATATTTAATAATATTGTTAATTATTAATAATTATTAATATTGTTAATTAATAATTACTGTTAATTATGTTAATTATGTTAAAATTAATAATAAAATGTATAAATTAATAATAAAATAAATAGATATCAGATAATATTTTATTTACTAAAAATATAATTGAATGATTTTAGTCATTCAATTCAATTGTTTTACATGTTTATGTTATTTATGAAAAAAAATATATATATTTTTTAACTTATATTTCTTTATATTAAATGTTTATATTACTTTTTAAGCACACAAAAACTAATTAATAATACAGAGCTTGTCCTGAGTTTTTATGTTAAATTCCTCTGTAAGCAGTACAAATAACATATAGCCATTTTTGTTAATGATACGTATTTTACATCATTAATACCTTGGATGAGTGTTTACTGTGAAATTATTTCCCCAGTCGCTTTACATAACACAATAAACACTAATTTCTTGAAGAGGACATGATGAATGTCACGGAAGAGCTCTGGGGACCGTCATGTAAGTGGAGACGCGCATGTGGAGATCAGGAACGTCCCAAGGGCCGAATCCCCTACAGCTTGGCAGGTTGAAAAGCCGGCAAGAAATAAAGACTACTGCCAGGCAAAGCGGTGCCCATGGGAAAGAGCGTTTTATTAAAAAATAAGAGAGGTTGGAGACGAGCCACTATGAAGAACAGAACTGAAGTAAAAACCTGCTGGGAATTCTGGTTGGAGCCAATTGGATATCATGCCATACTTGCAAAAGAAGACGGCTTTTATCGACATAACACATATTCTCGGTGTGTCAAAATATAACTGTGCCTCGGTGTGAATTAAATAGTGAGGGGTCAGTTTTGGTGTTCGGGTGGAACTTATATTTTATTTGAAAATATAATGATGGAATTTATGGAGGTCATTTTCAGGACATCGTCTGTGGAGGTTTGTCTCTCACATTTGCAAGTGTCACATTTGTAATCTACTTTTGTGGTTACAGGGCAAGACCTAAGGGGAATTTTCACTATGTTTCCCGAAGCAATGCTTTTTAAATAAGCAAATTATAATATGAATAAACAAATTATGATGATGTGCCTGTGTGCCTGACTTGTTCGGCTATTGGTACATTTTTGTTTAAAATAATTGGCAACCTGACCTAAAATTAGTTGCTATTAAAAACATAAAACCAAAGAATCACAAAATAATATGAATAGATACCTCTTATTTTCTTTAACCCTTATTTTCTTTAACTTAACAACTTTACTGAATTTAACTGAACCAAACTTAACTGATCTTAACTTAATTTAACTGTATTTAACTGAACTGAACTGAACTTAACTGATCTTAACTTAATTTAACTGTATTTAACTGAACTGAACTGAACTTAACTGATCTTAACTAAAGTAACTGGACTGAATGTACTGAATTTAACTGAACTGAACGTAACTGAATTTAACTTAAGTGAGCTTAACTTTACTGAATTAAACTGAACTTAACTGACATTAACGTAACTGAACTTAGCTGAACTGAACTTAACTGATATTAACTGAACTTAACTGAATTTAACTGAACTTAACAACCTAACTGAATTTAATTGACATTAATAACTGAATGTAACTGAATTCAACTGAACTTAACTGACATTAACAACTGAATTTAACTTAACTGAACTTAACTGACATTAACTTTGAACTGAACTAAATCTAGGCTAACTGAACGTAACTGAACTGACATTAACTTAACTAAATTAAACTGAACTGAACTTAACTGACATTAACTTAACTGAATTTAACTAAACTTAACAACAGAACTTAACAACTTAACTGAATTTATCTCAACTTAACTGAACTGAATTTAACTGAATTATCTGAACTGAACTTAACTGAAATTAAATGACATTAACTGGACTGAACTGAATTTAACAGAACTGAACTTAACTTAACTGACATTAACTGAATTTAACTTAACTGACATTAACTGAACTGAACTTAACTGACATTAACTGAATTTAACAGAACTGAACTAAACTGAACCAACATTAACTTAACTGAACTTAATTGACATTAACTGAACTGAACTTAACTGACATTAACTTAACTGAATTTAACTAAACTTAACAACTTAACAACAGAACTTAACAACTTAACTGACATTAACTTAACTGAATTTAACTGAATTATCTGAACTGAACTTAACTGGACTGAACTGAATTTAACTGAACTGAACTTACCTGAACTGAACTTAACTGACATTAACTGAATTTAACTTAACTGACATTAACTGAACTGAACTTAACTGACATTAACTGAATTTAACTGAACTGACATTAACTTAACTAAATTGAACTGAACTGAACTTAACTGACATTAACTGAATTTAACTGAACTGAACTTAACTGACATTAACTTTGAACTGAACTAAACCTAGGCTGAACTTAATAACTTAACTGAACTTAACTGACATTAACTGAACTGAATTTAACTAAACTTAACAACTTAACTGAATTTAACTGAACTTAACTGACATAAACTTAACTGAACTGAATTTAACTGAATTATCTGAACTTAACTGACATTAACTTAACTGAATTTAACTAAACTTAGCAACTTAACTGAATTTAACAGAACTTAACAACTTAACTGAGTTTAACTGAACTTAACTGACATTAACTTAACTTGACTTAACTGAATTTAACAGAACTTAACAACTTAACTGAATTTAACTGACATTAACTGGACTGAACTGAATTTACCTGAACTGAACTTAACTGACATTAACTGGACTGAACTGAATTTAACTGAACTGAACTTAACTGAACTGAACTTAACTGACATTAACTGAATTTAACAGAACTGAACTAAACTGAACCGACATTAATTTAACTTAACTTAACTGACATTAACTTAACTGAACTTAAATTAACCCTTAAATGGTCTTGAAAATGAATGCTTTTTATTTCATATTATTAGTTAATACTATTTTTTTTTATTTATACATTATATAAAGAGCAGCCATATTAGTACAAGCATACTTTATTCTTTAAATATTACTTTAATTGATAAGCAAACCTAACATACACAACCAAATCAAACTACAAATATTTGCACAAAAACTGTTATACTGTGGAACCATTTAAAATGAACTAACAAAAATGAGAGGAAAAAACAAAGTAAAAAAAACAAACAAAAAAATGGTCCAAGCATATTGTACAAAAGAAAATCTATTACTTAGATATTGTATAGATACAGTTGCAATCAAAATTATTCAACCCCCCAGAGACTGCAGTACTTTACAAATACAAGCTTTTCTGAAGATCCAGGACTTTATAAAAATTGCATCTAAACAGTTTACTGAAATATTACAAGTGATAATGTCAATATCTAATGTAATGTTTTTGAGTTATAGGATTTTTTTTTTACAGCTATGTCATAATTATTCAACCCCTATTCAACATTGTTGTTTTTAAGTCACTTATTTTTATGGTAGGGAACAAAATTATCTCAAAACACAATTAAGCCTTTAGAAACTCTATTAAAAACAGAATTAGCTTGGGCTGTTACACATACATATATTTAGCCCATGCATGTGCTCAAGTTGAGTAACAAATATGGCAAAGTCAACAGAGCTCTATAGAGAAGATATAGAGAAGAAATGATTTTATTACTTAGGAAAGTACAAGGCTACATGAAAACTTTCAAGACATTAATATTCCCTAGAGACAGAGCTGGCAGCCTTATTCCTTAGTGTAAAATGTGTTGTACCAGAAAACCTTTGAAAGTGTTGAACAAAAAAAGCACAAGATTATAAAATGTTTGATCAGAGCAACTGAGAAAAACCTGCAATGTACAGCCAAAGACTTGCAAGATGACCTGACGAAAGAAGGAAAAACATTTCAATGCAGAATATAAGATGAACACTAGACAAGTACGGCCTTTGTGTTGGGGAATCTTGCTGAATACCACTCTTGACAAAGAAGAACAAAAAGTCCAACTTGAACATGCTAAAATTCATTTGGATAGACCTGTGGAGTTCTGGAAGAATGTTTTATGGAGTGATGTGACCAAACTGGAACTTTTTGGACCTATGGATCAGCGGTATGTCTGGAGCAAAAAAGGCAAAGCTTATGAGCAGAAGAACACCATCTCTATCGTCAAACGTGGAGGTGGGCCAGTCCTGTTATGGGGTTGTTTTACTGTAGCAGGAAGTGGATATCATGACCATATGAAGGATTTCATAGATTCTTTGAAGTATCAGGCCATTTTGGCAAGAATTGTGATGCTTTTGGTGCAAAGAGTGAAGCTGATCATCAATGGACTTTCCTGCAGGACAATCATCCCAAAGTATACATTCAAATCTACTTATGCTTGGTTCAGGGATCAATCATAGAATGTTCTTGAGTGGCCTGTTCAGTCTCCAGATTTAATTCTCATTGAAAATATTTGGTTGAATTTAAAGAAAGCAGTGGCAATGTCAAAACCAAAGATTATCAGTGATCTGAAAGCTTTTTCAGGCGAGGAATGGGCCAAGGTTGCAGTAGAAAGGTGACAGAAGCTTCTAAGCACTTCTGAGCAGCATTTATTGGAGGTTATATAGAACAAAAGGCTCTGCAACAAATGTTACTTTTGGGGGTTGAATCATTTTGAACATGAACGTTTAGAGCCAATTCGATTTTTTTTTCAATTATTCATCAACTTACGTTCTGAGAATTACTCAAATGTGTATTAATAAACTTTCTCCAATAGTGCACTGATGCCTTTGTTAAATTGTTTTCAGAAAATTTTGTTCTCTGCAGCAAAATGTCTTGCAGGTCAAGGGGGTTGAATAATTTTGATTGCAACTGTAGATATTGTTTGTATATACATTTTAATGTCAGTTTTAAGTTATTTAGGCATAGGCATTTTTAAAACCATTTGACTTTATGAACATACTAGCAACTAAATATAATAATTAATTTAAAAATTAACTCTAGATTTTATTACCATCCAATGAGAATCACAAAATTAACAACAAAATTCAGAATAGGTTCAAAAATGCCCATAATGCTTTGCCACACAAACAGAATTGTCACACAATTATGGCATTCTACAAAACAGTAAATGGGGTGTTTACGCTGCAGTCATAACCCATTCAATTCACACCCTGCTTACTATAAGTTTCAAGGTATAAAATCACTCCATGTCATCAGTCATTTCCTTCACACTTTCCCATCAGCAGGATACAACTTGACATTAAATCTTATCACTGATTCTACAAAAAAGTAGCTCGGACGAGGCCATTCTTGAATTCTAATTGATTTCATCGTCCCTGCTCTCACTCCACACTCAGACAAGAGCATCTGCAGTCCCACGGCTCTGCTATAATTTATGTGGAGAATATTAAACACTCAGCTCTATTGATCCCCACCGCTCTTTATGTGACGTCTTCCTGCTGGGAATAACGGCTGAGGCCTTGTTAGGCACTCGTGAGGAGAAAAAGAGATCCTGTCAAGAGCACTGATTTCTTCTCCCATAGCAACTTAACATGGAGGCACCATCATTTTTGCTGTGTCAAAGGCTTTTCTGCCAATATACTGTACAGCTTTCATGACTTTATCTCTTTGGAGTATACCACAAGCAAAAATGGGCAGTGAGGGTTCTATAAATATAGCAGGCAAATAGCAGTATGTGAAAAGAGTGTGTCTGAATTCACAGTATTAATAAAAAGGTGGCAAGAAGTATCCATGTATGTCAAGATTACATTTATACTTCACACATTCATACTGTATAGAACATACTGTTTAAACAATTAATAAATAATTACTACAACTCAGTACTACCTAAAAGAAGTACATACTATACTCTATAGAAGCTACGCTTCTTTAATATTGAGTTTTTGAATCAAAAACAGTAAACAAAATCACAAGTGAGTGAGTCATTTAACCATACATTCAACTTGTTTAAAATACTGATTTATTAGGAAACAAATCAAAAGTGAGCGAGTCATTTAAGCATCATTCAACTGAGTCATTCAAAACTCTGATTCATTAAGAAACAAATCAAAAGTGAGCAAATCATTTGAGCATTCACTCAACTGAATCATCAAATGATTTGTTCAAAACAGATCAAAAGTGAGCAAATCATTTAACCATTCACTCAAATGATTCATTAAGAACACTGGTGCACTATGAAAATCAAAATAGATAATCAAAAATAGAGTGATTCTTTAACCATTCACTGATTCCATTAACTGATTCATTCAAAAAACCAATTCGTTCAGAAACAAAACAAGCTGCTGTCTTTTTGAGCGAGTCACTGAATCATTTACTAACAGATTTGATTCATTTGGGAACATTGATTCACCATGAAACAATTTAAAAGTCAGCAAGTCATTTAACCATTCCCTCAACTGTTATTCAGAAACATCGATTCATTTAGAAGCAAATCAAAAGTGAGCGAGTCATTTAACCATTTACTCAAATAATTTGTTCAAAACACTGAGAAACATTAAGAAACATATCAAAGCAAAATATTTAAGCATTCATTCATCAGATTCGTTAAGACTCAATTTCAATAAGCAGAAACAATGATTCATTAAGAAATAAATCAAAAGTGAGTCGTTCAGAAACACGATTCATTAAGAAGCAACCCTGCTGAAAAAAAAAAAAAACAGATAAACCCAGCCTAAGCTGGTTGGCTGGTTTTAGCTGGTCATCCACGCTGGTCTTAGCAGGTCATAACTGGTCAACAGGCTGATTTTAGAGGGGTTTTGGCCACTTCCAGCCTGGTTTTAGCTGGTCAGGTGGGGAGACCAGCTGGAACAACCAGCTAAAACCAGCTTGACCAGGCTAGCCAGGCTGGGAGACCAGCTAAAACTAGCTACTTCTAGCTTAAACCAGCTAACCCTGTTGAAAAATCCAGTATATGCTGGTTAGGTAGGTTTTTATGCTGGGATGCTGGTTTTACCCAGATAGCAAGAACTTTTGGGCCAAATGTGGGCAATAGCTGGCACATATGGCTTAGATATGACATGGCTGAACAGATATGGGCCAGATTGTTACCGTATATGTTTTGCCATACGTTTAGAATTTGCAGGAAATTGTTGCTTGGTTCACAACTCCTTTTGAGGTATATGGTCCAGATAACAACAAACACATTAGAACCAAGTAAGGTTTAGCTATGGCTGACATTGGTAAACATCGACTTCTGGCTAACATTTGGATTACACTTGGAAAACACATCAAGTTTGGCTGATGTCCGGCAGGCCACACCTCGGTTGCTACGACGACCGCGTCAATTTGACCGAAAGGCGGCAGTTCCTTCAGGGATTTTCCGTCACACAAGTGCTTCAGCTAAGTTTATTAAGTAAGGTATTTTGGCATTTTAAAGTAATTTTATTTAAATATTCACGATTATGTGTCAGCATTTGTAGTTATTAGATGTTTAGTTATTTGTTTCATTGAGAAAAGCGTTGAGTTAGATCATTTTTCTCTGTTGAATGTGGTGTTTGCGTAGCCCTCCGACAGATTCCAATTATCACGCAATCCGGGTTAATGCAAAATCACTTATTTTAGATAGAGATTGATTTGTGAAAACGTTTATAAAGCATTTTTCACGTTTTCAGTGTTTTTTAGTGCTCTGTGGTGTGGTAAAACATACAGGCTGTCTTGACGTAAAAGATAGGGTTTATGCTGGTCCTTTGCTAATTTTAAACCAGCATCCCAGCATCAAAACCTACCTAACCGGCATATGCTGTTTTTTTCAACAGGGAAGACCAGCCAACCAACATAGGCTGATTTTAGCTGTTTTTTTTTTTTGCTTCTTCTTTTTCGTTTGTTTTTAGCAGGGAAATCAAAAGTGAGCAAACCATTTACATAAATGATTTGTTCAAAACATGGATTAGAAAAACAAATCGAAGTGAACAAACTATTTAAGCATTCATCCGTTCGGTTAAGACTGATTCATTATGCAGAAAAATGTATTAATTACAAAACAAATAAAAAATAAGCGACTCATTTAATTATTCACTCAAATGATTCGTTCAAAACACCTCAAAAGTGAGCAAATCAATTAACCATTCACTCAAATGATTCGTTTAGAACACTGCACTACGAAAAATAATTAAAATAGAGCGACTCTTTAACCGTTCACTGAATTGATTCGTTCGAAACAAACGGTCTTTATGAGCGAGTCATCGAACATTTTACCAACTGATTCGTTCAAAACACGGATTCGAACGTGTGTTGCTCGGGGATGTGTAATGGTTAATTCTGCTTCGCCTTCATAGGGACAACATTTTATCACAGAAAAATTCAAGGTAATTCCAAACTGCAAATACTCTTTTTAGAATGTAAGTCGATAATAAACAGATTTGACACAGTTTCATTTTGAAGTCGTCTCATGAAACAGCACTTATTTTATGTGCTTATTCTATTCGGAGGAAGGTCAAGAAGGTGTGGTTTAGGTAAGAGAGACGCTGTTAGATAACCAAAGACTGCGAGAAGCACTGCCTGTACTTTTCTTATTAGTCCTACCTTTCATTCAGCGCAGTGGGACGCCATTTCTGGCTCACAGAGCTCGAACTCCCCTAAGGACACCCTGCTCTGCAAATTCGGTGTGGAAATGGGTACAGATTAGAGCATTATTAGTCAAGCCTTTAACTTCATCTTGTGAGCGCACACATACACATGCGCATTTGCCCTTCAATAATCTCCACAGCTCAGTAGGAGTGAGAAGTGGCAGGTACCTGGCGATACGATATTAATTATGTTTAGTAATACATCAAGTATTCCAACCGAGTACTGTCATGTTGCAATTATTCATTCACGTTTCTCTCAGGAGACTGCAGTTAAAGACATGAGACAAACAGGAACTCTTGAAATATGCTTAGTTGACAGCCATCTCAGATACATTTCACTGAAAAGTTCTTGGGAGTGAAGGTAAATACATTTAATAACAAATCCTAATATTCTTTTTACATTTCACTACCTCCCTGAATGGACTCTGATAAATGAAAACTGTATTTTAATAAGTGTCAAATTAATTTCAGAGGTAATCAAAACAGAGTTATGTTTTTGTAATCATTTTAAAAAGTAATAAATTGTCAATAACTTGGTATTTTAGTTATTTGAATAGGTATTTAATCTAATATTGTGCAATGAATACATTTAATCATATTGAAAAGATTCACAATGCACAAATCACAATGCACAGCCTCAACTGGCTAAAAAATGTAGTAACCTAATATAAAATGTTATAAATAATATAAGTATAAAATAATATAACAAAAAAAAAAAAAATAATTGAATTATTAATATAAAATATGCATTATAATTCCAATAATTCCAATCTGAATTTAGGCTAAAATAATTCCAGTAAGAATGTTTCTTTTGGTTATTCTTTTTTCTTCTTCTTCTTCTTCTTCTTTTTTTTTTTTTTTTTTTTAATATTATTATTATTATTATTATTATTATTATTATTATGACTTTTTATTTATTTATTTATTTATTTATATACCTTCTAAAAACTTGTACTGAAAATATGAGAAAAGTAGGAACATAAAGTTTTCAAACCCTAATCGTTAATACATTTCAACATTAAAATTAGTAATATTAAAAAAGAATATTCCACCAAGTGATTTGGATGGAAAAATAAACAATGTAGCAACCTAATATAAAATGTTATAATAAATATAAGTATAAAATAATATCATATAATAATATCATAAAATAATATAAAAAATATGAATTATTAATAGAAAATAGTTCCAATAATTCCAATATGAATTTAGATTAAAATCCCAGTAAGAAGGATTTCCCACTTTTTTTTTTTTTTTGATGATTAGATTTATTTATTTATTTATTTATTTAATCTTCTAATAATCACTTGTACTAAAAATATGAGTGTGCTTACAGAATTTATCTCCTGTATTTCCACTATAGGAACAAGAAGTTTCCAAACCCAGCGGCTGTGTACAGACGGTTCTTTTCCAAGCCAATGTCAAACTGCTTCCGTAAATCCTGATTGATGGTCCTTTTGATGGCTTTCACCGCTGATGAGTCGCCAGAATGTCATGAAGGACCCGGACAGGAAATGAAGCGGTGACAGCCAATGTGGGATTCATCTGTTCAGACACTGGATTAAAAGCTTTGACCAACTCTTCAGCATTTGTGATGTCCATCTTGTTCATTCTGTGGACAGTATCGCAATATCCCTTTCAAATGTGTCCTCCGGAAGCTCCAACATCTTCTGACTTTAAAAAAAAAGTCGACGTAGCACCTCAGTGGCTCTTGTGGGATCCAGAGAACATGGGACGACACAAGGTATCAAATTTAACTGCTACCACACGTAAGCGCTGATGTTAAAACTAATAAGATGCGTGTTTATCATACCGCAAAATCTTGTTTTCTACTACACTATTTAGCCAGAGCATGAAGAAAACCATAAATCAAGTTGTCTAGCTATGATATTTCTCACCGCTAGCGCTAGGAAACACAAATGTCTTATGCTTCAGGAAGTAAACACAAGGTTGCTTGTTCCCGGTTGCCCAAGAGAGAGTATTTCACGGCCTTGTACGAAATATCACTTAAGTTTCCATGGTATCCATTTTTACGGTTCGTTCAGTATGATGTCTGAAATTTCTTGCCACGCTTGGTCTGGTTTTTGCTGCTAATCTAATGGCAGATTTGTCGCTGACCTTGCTAACAATCTCTAAGGTGTTGTAAGTTTACAAACAGTTATGTGAACATGATTTGTGGGGTTTGCACTGCTGTTCCGAACATGTAATACTTTTCTACAACATAGTTTTAGAGGAAGCCTTGCTGCTTGGATTCATGGTTCAACAGAGAGTGGAAAAGACAGATGGAGCCAAAAGATGATGATTAGGAGGCCATGACTGATAAAACGCCATTGGGAAATATTGGTGACAGGGTCACAACAAGACTTTCAGTAAGTACAAGTCAGGCTCAATATGCATAATGTTGATTACAACCAAAAAAAAAATAATTTACAATTGTGCCTCTTTTTAAAAAAATATCAGGGATATAGTGAATCACTTACAATGGAATTGACACTTAAAATATGTTTAAATAAAAATGTTAAAGGGATAGTTCACCCAAAAATGAAAATTCTGTCATTAATTACTCACCCTCATGTCGTTCCAAACCCGTTAGACCTTCGCTCATCTTTGGAACACAAATTAACATATTTTTGATGAAATTCAAGAGTTTTCTGACCCTGTATAGACAGCAACGCAACTGACACGTTCAAGACCCAGAAAGGTAGTAAGGACATTGTTAAAATAGTCCATGTGACATCAGTGGTTCAACCGTAAAGTTATGAAGCTACGAGAATACTTTTTGAGTGAAAAGAAAATGAAAATAATGACTTTATTTAATAACTACTTCTCTTCTGTGTCAGTACCATACACACACACGTGTCAAAGACTGACACGGAAGATAAGAAATTGGTCAAAAAGTTGTTGGACTTTGTTAAAAGGGTGAGAAAGCTCTCAGATTTCATCAAAAAATATCTTAATTTGTGTTTCGAATAAGAACGAAGGTCTTGCGTGTTTGGAACGATATGAGGGTGAGTAATTAATGACAGAATTTTCATTTTTGGGTGGACTATCCCTTTAAAATACTTACTGTTTCAATAGTATAGTCATAAGACGTAAACATTATTCATGTTAACATTATTATTATTTTGTTCTTAATACTTTATCTTTCCAATCTATTCATTTTTAAATTTATATAATAAACATTTCTTTCATAAGGATTTCAGAAAAATGTCCTTTCTTTTTATTTATTTAATAATTACTAATAGAATATTATAGTTACAAAATTTATAAAAATAAATAATACCCACCACTAAAACATAAACAACACACAAAGATAATAAGTAAGTAATAATAAATAAGTATATTTCCATCTCTAGAATAGAGATGGAAATTAATAGAATAGAAAATTAACTTGTATTCACATATTTATATCATTCACACTTATAAACACTCCTGTAAGGCATAATACCTGCAGTTTTATGCAAAAGTTTAGGAATCCCTTGCAGAATCTGTGAAAATGTGAATAATTTTAACAAAATAAGAGAGATCATACAAAATGCATGTTATTTTTTATTTAGTACTGTCTTGCGTAAGATATTTTACATAAAAAATGTTTACATATTGTCCACAAGACAAAAAAAAAAAAAAATAGCTGCAGTTATTAAAATCAGCCCCATGGGGGGTGAAAACTTTTTTAGGTAAATTGTACTTAATTTGTCTTCTGGAAAACATGCAAGTATCTTCTGTTGCTTCCAAAGGGCAGTACTAAATGAAAAAAAAAAAAATTCAGCAAAAGAAAAATTTGGACATCTTCATCCTGTTCAAAAGTTTTCATCCCCCCGGCTCTTATTGCATCGTGTTTCCTTCCGGAGCAAAAGGTGTTTGAACCTTTTTTAATAGCTGTGTTCGAGTCTGCAGTGTGAAAAGATGGATCTCAAAATCATACATTCACTGCTGGAAAGGGCTCAAATATGCAAAAGATGCTGGAAAACTGAAGAATATGCTTTTGAAGAACGGTGCTCAGTTTAACTGTTCAGAACAAACAAGGGACTTATGAACAACTATTCCTTATGAACAACTATAACAAGAAAAACAGTTGTAGATCATCCAGGTAACCACACATGGTATTAAGAACCAAGGGTTCCCAAACTTCTGCAGGGGTTTTTTTAATAATTTCAGCTTTTTTTTTTGTCTATATGTAAACATCTTGAAATGCTTTCCTCAAAAACCATAATTTCTTTACGACTGAAGACAGAAAAACATGAACATCTTGGATGACAAGGGGGTGAGTAAATTATTTGTGAATTGTTGTTCTGGAAGTGGAGTTCTCCTTTAAAGTAAATCAAAGAGACGAGTCAAAAATACTGTAACTTTTTGTAGAAATCAACATTACTCCACAAATGTTGTTGAATGAGTTTAACTTATTTGAACCCAGAATATTCTTTTAACAAACCTCGAGGTGTGAACAGTCTCCCATCCAGGTAGTAACCAAGCCAAACCCTGCTTTACAAGCTTAAAGGAATAGTTCACTCAAAAATGAAAATTCTGTCATTAATTACTCACCCTCATGTCGTCCCAAATCCGGAAGACCTTCGTTCATCTTCAGAACACAAATTAAGATATTTTTGATGAAACCCTCAACACTGTAAAAAAACAATAAAACACAATTTGTTAAGTCAACTTAAAATCATTCGTTTCCCTGCTGCCTTAAAATTCTAAGTTCACTCAACTCATATAAGTTTAGTCAACTTAAAATTTTAAGTTGTACTAGGTGACAACTTGGATATTTGAGTTTACTAAACTAAAAATTTGGTTTGTTAAACTTAAAAGCTGGGCTTGTTACCCAGCTGCCTTAAAATTTTAAGTCGAATCAACTCAAATATCTAAGTTGTCACCTAATACAACTTAACATTTCAAGTTGACTAAACTTTGAGTTGGCTGAACTCAAATTTTTAAGACAACAAATTATTTTAAGTTGGCTTAAATCGTTTTTTTACAGTGAATAGATAGCAACCCAACTGACACATTCAAGGCCCAGAAAGGTAGTAAGGACATCATTAAAATAGTTCATGTGAGATCAGTGGCTCAGCCTTAATTTTATGAAGCTACGAGAATACTTTTTGAATGTGAAGAAAACAAAAACAACGACTTTATTCAACAATTTCTTCTCTTCCGTGTCAGTCTCCACCACGTTGACAAGAGTACCACTACGCATTTTCTTTGCACACAAAAAGTATTCTCGTAGCTTCATAACATTAAGGTTGAACCACTGATGTCACATGGACTATTTTATCGATGTCCTTACCTTTTTGGGTCTTGAACCTGTCAGTTGCATTGGTCAGAAAGCTCTCAGATTTCATCAAAAATATCATAATTTATATTCTGAAGATGAAGGTCTTGTAGGTTTGGAACGACATGAGGGTGAATAATTAATGATACAATTTTCATTTTCGGGTGAACTTTAAGAGTGAACCAAACACTACTTTTCAAAATATCAAGGCACTAGTTTCTATAAATGTACACACATACGAATAAACTAAATACGTGATACGCAAACTGAAATAACATGACTCTAAGTCACATTAGATTGTAAGTTGCACCTATTTACATTACTAGGAACGGCTGAACTTGACGAGTAACTTAAAGCAGCTTCACTTTATTTGTCTCTAATTAATCAGGCATCAGTGAGCAAGAGTTTAATACGACTTGTCGAGGCGCCATAAAACGTTTATGGTTCAGTAGCCTTAAAGGATACACTGTTTATGCTTTCATAAAAGCTCTTCGAAAATCAAAATAACAACAGAGGAATACTTGATTTGTCAAGAGCTGCTGGTCTGAATTTTAAGATGAAAAAGGGAAGTTTTGGGGCTCACTTAGCAGGGAGCGTTCTCGCGTGTAGCCTGACATAAATAATTCCCTCTGAAGGGGGGCGAGAGCGTTTACCCGCATCTCCGCAGATACCCGCCTTTAACAACTTTCCGTGTAATGTCAACGCATTTCGCTTTGCTGCGTTTTTGTGCTCGCAATAACAACCAACAGTTTGCTTATTTATTCACTTTCAAGAAATAAACAAATAATGAATCGAGCTCGCTGCGTCTGAAAGGATATCAGGGTAGGAAAAAGACTCGGCCGAGCACAGATAGAGTTATCCCGAGCCGTAATTGGCACAGACTCAGTAAACAATAACAGATATAATTGGACGTGACATAGGGCAATTGCTCGCGGCCGCAAAATCTTGACACATAATCTCCTGTTTGTCAACTTTACTTGTTTCGTTTAATTGATGCATTGTGAATTCTTAATTATTTTGTTGCAGACAAGGTAATTATGAATTTTAACAAATTAACTTATAAGACAACCTTTACCGGACGCAGATAACAGGACCGCCGTATAATTGCGCTTCCAAGAATAGCGTCCTCAGTCGCTCAGTGCTTTCTCCGCCAACTGTTATTGTTTTTCTCCTGTTTTTGTTTTGGACTCTCGGGGGTCAGCAGTATTTTGTCCAGGTCACTGATTGCATGAGGTTTGGAGTGAGTCCTATCGATTGAAACCTCTGCCACTTTAGAGTGTTTTAACCACAAACTCGCAAACCCACCGCGGTCCGCAAAGGCCAAAGCCTCTGTCCCCGTGCAGATAAAAAGCAAGCGAACATAAAAAAAAAGGACCGTATATGCTATCTGAAGTCAATATATTTTTTTTCCGTGAGGAAGTGAGGCCTCATCATAAAGATAGGCAGTGTCATTTTGGAGAGGAAAAATTTTCAATCTTTGAGGGCTGTGGTGTGATTTCTTTTCAAGGCCGACTATTCAATTATTGCCTGAAAGGTCTCCTGGAGACTGCAGAGACAGTTCAAATATTTATTCATTTATGGTTGCATTCATTTCTCATTTACTTTTTTGCACTGATTTATTTGTTTGTTTTGTGCTACAGCTTACACGAGCAAACTATTTTAGATGTCCTTGTTTTTAAAGGTTACTTATACATTTACAATGGGTTCTTGTTATAAAAACATTATAGTGTTTTTAATGCAATAAATACATTAATAAATAAGGCCATGCTTTACATAGTGATTTTATGTGTAAAAGGTGGACGATTTATTGTTTTTTTATAAAAAGGTGGCAACATGATTAAAATGCTAATGTTCAAATAGTTACATGTAAATAAACAAACAAACAAACAAATAATAATAATAATAATAATAATAATAATAATAATAATAATAATAATAATAATATATTATTATTATTATTATTATTATTGTTGTTGTTGTTGTTGTTGTTATTATTATTATTATCAAGTCACAAAAAAGTAACTGATAACTGCTAGTTTCACAATTTCAAAAACAATTACAAAGAAAACAGCAGGTAACATTACATTAAACATGAAATTTTGAAGTAGAAAAAAATGTCATTTTTTAAAATAAAATGTACTTCAATTATCTTTCAATCAATCATTTTTACGGCGCAGAAAAATAGCTAAAAATGCAACATTATATAAAATATGAATTATACAATTAGTAAATATAATTATACATTATAAATATAATATATTATTATAAAATTGTTACAAATTATTAAATGTAAAATATTTTATTTAAACTCTAATCAGAATTTAGGTTAAAATTATGTTGTTGTTATTATTATTATTATTATTATTATTATTATTATTATTATTATTATTATTACTACTACTACTATTATTATTATTCCATCAAGTGATACTGTTAAAAAAGGTTGTTCCTAAACAATTTAGCAACCTATATAACATATTATTTATAAAACGAGTAAATATAATTGTATATTAAATTTAATTCTAAAATATTATTATAAAAGTATTACTAATTATTAATATTACATATTTCAATTAAACTCAAATCAGAATTTAGGTTGAAATTCCACTAGGAACAAGACGTTTCCAAACCCTACTGTTCAATAAATGGTTACTTTGAATCATATTATTATTATTATTATTATTATTATTATTATTATTATTATTATATCTTTCCACCAAGTGATCTTGTTAAAAAAAAGTTGCTCCTAAACATTTTAGCAACCTAATATAAAATATTAATTATAAAATTAGCAAATATATATTTATATATTAAATATAATTATAAAATATTAATGTAAAATTATTACTATTAATGTTAAATATTTTGATTAAACATTCTAATCAGAATTTAGGTTGAAATTCCACTAGGAACAAGACGTAATTGCAGTTTAATCATCATTATCAAAGTTTAATCATCATTATCATCATCATCATTATTATTATTATTATTATTATTATTATTATTATTATTATTATTGTTTATTATATTGTCATTATTATTATTATTATTATTAATATTGTTGTTTATTTATTTGTATTATTATTCTACTAAGTGATATAGTTTGAAAAATTAGTTGCTGAACAATTTACCAACTTAATATAATAATAATTATTATTAATTATTATTACTTATGAAATTAGTAAATACAATTATATATTAAATATAATTACAAAATATTATTATAAAAGTATTACTAATTATTAATGTTAAATATTTCAATTACTCTAATAAGAATTTAGGTTGAAATTCCAGCAGGAACAAGAAGTTGTCAAACCCTAATTTTCAATAAATTGTTAAGATTATTATTATTAGGATTATGATGATGATGATGATGATGATTATTATTATTATTATTATTATTATTATTCCACCAAGTGACATAGTTGAAAAAAGTTTTTGTTAAACAATTTAGCAATGTAATATAAAACATTCACTGTAAACTTAAGTATAGTAAATATAATTCTGAAATATTATAATAAAAACTTAAATTACAATCAGAACTTAGGTTAAACAGAAATGATTTCCCACATTGCTTTTGGCTATTAGCTATGGGCATTTATTGCAATTTACAATTCGGTCTCAGTCATACCTCGCAAAAGACCACTTATACTAACAGCCCTTCGAATAATTAAAGACCAGCAATTTAAAGATGCGTGCACACACACATATGCACAGGTCACAGACGCGATCCCGATCTGAGGGGGAGATCTGACCTCACCCAGTCCAAGACCTGACACTGGGGGATCACGCCCGTGTTCGCCACCATCTTCTTCCTCTATTTATAGTTTACACAATTAACCAGAGGAGACCTTCATTAGCCCATGTTCAGTCTGCAAGACCTGCCCTGGCTTGCTGAACAGGTGTTCCTTAATAATCACGGCCCCGTCTGCCAGACACATCAGCGCTGAGAGTTTCTCCTTTTCCGTTTCAATCTGTTCCAACTCTTCATGCTGCGTTACGCTTCATGGCATTAAACAAACTTCTGATTAACAGATGTACCGGATACCGGCTTTGTCAAGATTGTGTTGCAGCAGCATGTTAGTCGGTTTGTTAGATTCTTAAACAAATTACAGCATCCTAATGGATTGACTCTCAACTGAGGAAATGCAGCACCAGGATAGGGTTTGAAAACCTTTTGCAAATCACTGATATGCCTTTTTACCTTTACCAAGTTTCTATTGTAAAAACTTTTTTTTTAAGTTGCAAAAAGGTTGTGATAACGATTTTTCCCATAAGGACTATTTAACATAGTATTGCAAAAACATTATAATGTCCAACTTGGTACTAAAGTCCTTTTGTCAAGTACATTTTTCAAAGTAATGTTTTACCAATAACAAAGTAGCATTAAATCAGAGAAAGAGAGAGGGATGTAGATAAAATATGAGAGTTGTCTTTTTGTTTTCATAATAATTTGTAAGCCTGATGATCTCAAGCCAGACTTGTTTAATATATTTAAAATGCATTTTAGCATAGAGAGCAAATAAAAAGTGACAATTAATTACAAAATCAGCCATTTTTGCCTTTTTCTTTCTAAGAATCTTGTGTAACAGTAATTTCTCTTTTGATCAGTCTGAAAGAAACATTTTGAATTAACTTCCATTTATCTCTATAATATAAAAGCACAGGATATATGTATGTCAGTACATTTATAAACTTATAATATATGAAGTTAATTATAAATGCATAAATACAATTTACTTAAAGTCAACATGAATTGTCATTCACAACTCTTTTCTATTGGAACTTGTTTCTTATTTCCGACACTGAATTTATATATATATATATATATATATATATATATATATATATAACAACAACAACAACAACAACAATAATAATAATAATAATAATCAACTATATAAACAAAATATAAAACAAATACTAATAAAAAAGAACAAAAACACAACAAAATTACTAAAACTTTAATATAAAATAAAATATAGATCTAAAATAAGATCTAATACAAAATATTAACAAAAAGTTGTATCTCAAAAAAAAAAGAAAAAAAGAAAAATATATATATATAATTTTTTTTTTTTGTTAACATATTTTATTAAAAAAAAAACTATTTTATTTCAACTTCCAAGGCAGTATTTCTCATTTTATTTTAATAAAATTAAATAAAATTAAATAAAAAGCAGCAACTTATTTCACAGGCTTTTTGCAATTCTAAATTTATATCTCACAATTCAGACTTTTTTTCTTACAGATATAAATTTATATTTCACAATTCAGACTTTTTTCTTGCAATTTGGAGTTTCTATCATAATTCTGACTTTTTCCTCACAAATTCAAATTCATAATTGTGAAATGAAGAGCCACAATAACTATTTTATTTTATTTTATTTTATTTTATTTTGGAATAAGCTTCCATTCTTTTTCCCCTTCAAGAGTGAAAATGGTTATCAACGAGAAAAAAAAAAAATGATGAGGGATTTGACTTTAACCATCAGGAATTCATTTGATGATGAAAAGTGGGCATTACATATCAGAATAGACTCAGAGTGTATGCAAGCTAAATCATTGCCTAAATTTATGATTCAAGATGTTTTTCTCATTCTTTGTAATAACATGCAGCAATGAATAATTCATAATGAGATAAAAAAAAAGTACATTATGAAAGTAAAAGGGTCACTTTTCTTTATTTCATCTGGACTTTTAAGCCCAAATTCATTTTTAATTCATCGCATTGAGCTCGGCTCCAACACTGATGTATTTTCTGATCATTTTTCCTCATAAATCTATGATGATTTCTACTCCTAAAGTCTTGGTCAACACTTGCCCTAAAGGAATCCATTCACTTCTAATCAAAACACCAACTGGGCCTTTCTGAAGATAGAAAATGTGCTGTTTACAGCAGTGATATCTAAAGCATAACCATGCATGATAATCTGAACTATTACTACAGGGAAACAGCACAAGCTATTGTCCCTCTAGCTAATACACAAGGCCTGGACGGAGAGATGTGATGTTAATGGGCATGACAGCGACAGGCTTCAGCGCACCGGCGTGTGAATCTCCCTACAGCCCACAAACGCACAATCAGCACTTTCCCGCAAGTTGTGTGATCTGATATGAGGAACCGGCAGGTTCCATTACGGCAGTGCTGAGGAAGCTCTCTGTTTATCACATTATGTAATTGTAGGAAATCTGTTAGCACAATACATTTGCAACCTTCACATTACTGAGACACTCAACATGCCTGCTGCCAAGATGCTCCTAATTACAGCCTGAACATCTCAGAAAACACAAAAACGCACTGACCAAAAATAGGACAAAAACAATAATATATGAAAAATAATATATGAAAATTCAACCTAGATTAAGTTAAGATTTGGAGAACCTCACATTTTCACATCAGTTTAAAAAATGACTTGTTGGATCAATTTGTCTTACATTAACTTTGATAACAGAGTTGCACTTGGAAAATTCAATAAACACTATAAATGCGTGTAAAAAAATTGCTTGTTTTCATGCCATGCTTCAGAAAAGGTCTAAATGATGGGTTATTATAGGTAAAACTGAAACTAAAACAATAAAAATAATAATAAAAAAAAAATTGTTACTTATAAAAAATAAAAATAAAATAAATGCTAACAGAAATAAAATCAAATGTAAAACATATAAAAAATGTATTAAAACATTGTATTTTAGCTACTGTCAAGGCAGTGTTTCTCATTTGAATTTATTTTAACTTGATGTACTAACTAAATCTGAAATAATAATAATAATAATAATAATAATAATAATAATAATAATAATAATAATAATAAATATAATAATAATTATAAAACTATATAGACAGAGTAATACAAAACAACAAAAATTAATTTAAAAATGACAAAAACACACAACACACACAACCATTACTAAAACTTTAACTAAAATTAACATGAAAGCATAAAACGTAAAAATAAAATCTAATTCAAAATATTTTTGAAAAGTATCTCAAAAATAATAATACTAAAATTAAGTTGTTGTTAACATATTTTATTAAAAACAAATTTAATTTTAGCTAGTATCCAAGGCAACATTTCTAATTTGTATTTAGTTTAACTTAATGTACTAAAATAACTAAAACTAAAATTTAAATAATAATAATAAAAAAATAAAAACTATATATATATATATATATATATATATATATATATATATATATATATATATATATATAGACATACAGAAAAACCCAATTAAAAAAAAAAAATACAAAATGACAAAACAATTACTAAAACTAAAAACTAAAATTAACATAAACTGGTATCTCAAACAATACAAATACTAAAATAAACTTTAACATATTTTATTAAAAAACTATTTGATTTCAGCTAGTATCCAAGGCACTATTCTCATTTTAGTTTAGTTTAATTTGATATATTAAAATAACTAAAACTAAAATTACAAAATAAAAATAATAATAATAATAATAATAATAATAATAATAATAATAATAATAATAATAATAATACCTATATAGGCATACAGTAAAACGAATTAAAAAAAAAATACAAAACAACACAATTACTAAACTTTTAACTAAAACTAACATGAAAGCATGTTAAACATCAAAATAAAATTAATTTAAAATTAATATTAAAATATTAACAAAAACTAATATCTCAAAAATGATAATTTTAACGTATAATTTTTATTAATGTATTTTATTTTTTGTATTTATTTTATTTCATCTAGTTCCCAAGGAAACATTTCTCATTTTAATTTAGTTAACTTGATGTACTCCAAAATAAATACTAAAATGATTTTTTTGTTGGTGTATTTTATTAAAAACCTATTTTAGTTTTGAGGTAAAATGTCTAATTTTAAATTAGTTAATGTGCTAAAAATAACTAAAACTAAAACTGTAATTAAAAATAATAAAAACTATATAGACATACAGTAAAACTAATAAAATATGACAAAAACGACAAAACAATTACTAACATTTTAACTAAAATTGACATGAAAGCAGAAACTATCAAAATAAAATTAATTAAAAATATTAACAATAACTAATATCTCAAAAATAATAATAATAAAATATAATTTTGTTAATGTATTTTATTAAAAACTTATTTTACTTCAGCTAGATTCCAAGGAAACATTTTCTCATTTTAATTTAGTTAACTTGATATACTAAAATAACTCAAACTAAACCTGAGATTAAAAAATAATAAAAAACTACATAAACATACAGTAAAACAAAACAAACAAACAAAAAAAAAGACAAAACACCACAATTCCTAAAACTTTAACTAATATTATTATAAATGCAGAAAACTTAAAATCTAATTTAAAATACAAACAAAAACTAGTGCCTAAAAAATAATAATACTAAAATGTTTTTTGTTAATGTATTTTATTGAAAACTTATTTTATTTCAGCTAGATTCCAAGGCAGCATTTCTCATTTTAATTTAGTTTAACTTGATGTACTACAATAGCTAAAACTAAAACTAAAAAAAAAAAAAAAAAAAATATTTGTAACTACATAGACATACATAGACATATAGTAAAACTAATAAAATAAGAAAACGACACAACACAATTACTAAAACATGAACTAAAATTAACATGAAAGCAGAAAACGTAAAAATAAAATGTAATTCAAAACAACCAAAACTAGTATCGCCAAAAATAAAAAAATAAAAACGCATTTTATTAAAAACCTCTTTTAGTTTCCAAGGCAGCATTTCTTATTTTAATTTAGTTTAACTTGATGTACTATAATAACTAAAAATAAAACTGTAATTAAAAAACACTAAAAACTATATAAACATACAGAAAAACAAACAAAAAAAAAAAAAAAAAAAATGACAAAACAACACAATAACTAAAACTTAAACTAAAATTAATATGAATGCAGAAACTAAAATTAACTAAAATAATTACAACTAAAATTAAAATTGTAATAAAAACTATGCAGACGTACAGTAAAAATAATTTTAAAAGGTCAAAACAACACACTTACTAAAAACTTTAAAATAAACATAAAAGCAGAAAATGTAAAAATAAAATATAATTCAAAACATTAACAAAACTAGTACCTCAAAAATAATAATAAATAAACATCTATTTTATTTCATCTACTTCCCAAGGCAGCATTTCTCATTTTAATTTAGTTTAACTTGATTAAAATAACTAAAAGTAAAACTAAAATATAAAAAATAATAGTAAAAACTATATAGACATACAGTAAAACTAATTAAAAAAAAAAAAATGACAAAACAACACAAAACAGTTACTAAAACTTTAAATTTAACACGAAAGCAAAATATTAACAAAAACTAGTATCTTGATACTAAAACAGCACTGAAATTGTCATTAAGGAAGTATTTTATTGCAAAATATCAAACTTTAAAACAGTAATGTTGTATCATTTTAACAATGCAAAACATGTCATTTTTTTGTCTGGTCTCCCTACAGTAAGTACAAACAAACACAACTTCAAAGACATTGCCGTTTGACCTGAGAAAGATCTGAGCACAACATACAGTGAACAGTAGTTCTCTCTCAACTGTTTCACAATAAAAGTGTAATGAATGTAAAAACACACTGTTCGCTCATCAGAGGGCAATAAGGGTCGAAGAAGGCCGGGAAAGAACTGCAAACAGTGCAGGATGGAGTGAACAACACTGAAAATTTTAATCAGTTCCAATTAGGAGATGCGAAGCGCCCAGCGTCCAGGCCTTTGAGGAAGAGAGATACTCCCGGCAAAAGACCATGTTTTGATGTCATTACTTTAAAAGGCAGATCTCAAAGGCATCAGGGAGGGTAGTTTATGAAGCAGCCTGAAGGCGTTTTTTAATCTGACCCCCCTGGGCATCTCCAATTGCATGGAAAAACAATTATTTTCATCCCTTCCTGCCGGGCGTGTGGATTTGCTTTAATTATGAGCTGTAGTTGTTTATTTCTAGCTAGTGTTTTAACTGATTTGTTTGAAAGCTGTGCGCAAAGAAAAGTCAATACGCTTTGCTAATATTTCATTTTCATTTACAGCTTGTATTGAATAATGGTTGCTTTTAGATTAACGTCAACTTTTAGGGAACGACTTATAAATCATATTCTGAGTTATTACTCACTCAATGTTTTGCCACTTCTCTCTTGGCTGTACAAAGATATGCAACATTTATTATTAATGTATAATCGAAAGTAATGAACGTCACAAATTAGATCTCTTTAAAGAGGTCATCGGATGCAAAGTTCACTTTTACATGTTGTTTGAACATTAAAGGAACACTCCACTTTTTTTTTTTTTTTTTTTAAAATAGACTCATTTTCCAGCATTTTTTGAGTTAAACAGTTGAGTTTTACCGTTTCAGGTGATCTCCGGATCTGGCGGTAGCACTTTTAGCATAGATCATTAAATCTGATTAGACCGTTAGCATCTCACTCAAAAATGACCAAAGACTTTCAATATTTTTCCTATTTAAAACTTGACTCTTCTGTGGTTACATCATGTACAAAGATGGACGAAACATTAAAAGTTGCGATTTTCTAGGACAATATGGCTAGGAACTATACTCTCATTTCGGCGTAATAATCAAGGACAGGGCTCAACGCTAAGGATTTTTTCTACTTGCCCAGTCGGGCCAGTGGTTAAAATTTTTACTTGCCCCTTCAAAATTTTCACTGGCCCTGCCCCAAAAAATGAAAATAGTTGCTTTTATCATTGTTTTTGACTCATGTTATCTTTTTATTTTAATAAATAAGCTCATATGACATCAAAATTTTACATACCAATTAAATTGTACAATTCTCGATTACAACTTCGATATCACAGCAAAGCCTACTAGCCTAATAAATATAAAGTTCAAACATTATTTGTTTGTTCAAAAATTATTACAAATGAAACGATGCTTTAGGGAAAAACAGCAGACGGACTGAATGAGCGCAAATTCGGTGTCTGCCAGCAGGTGTCGCTTATGGAAAAATTATACAGCGTTTCCTTGGTTACCGCTGTAAACAAAGCAGCGCCGTGCTTATAAACGCAAATTTAAATGCATTGTACAGAGGCAAATGAAAAGAAAACGCCATGTAAACATTTCTTAATGCAGTCAGTTCATTAATATAAACCCCGTTTCAATATTTAGGATAATATTTCCAATATTTTGCGCATTGTGAACCGTGATCTTGCTCTACCTGCTACAGTATTTTTCCTCTTTGCTTTCGTCTTCAGTGTCTCTGGCCTCTGTTAATGGATGTTTAAAGAGTTCGTAATATTTCCACACACATGACATTTTGAAAATTTATTGCATGCAGTTCCTGTGCAAGCCCGGAACAGAGATCGGTTTAAACATGTCCGGTCGATCGGTGCATCTGTACACCACTGTATAAATACAGATTAATAATTGTTAAAGCTACAAAAAAGTTACTCGTCAAAACGGGTATTTTGACTTACTTCTGTTGGCTCTGTCCGTCAGAGACGCGTCTTTATGTGATCGCTTGAAATTTTAATTGAACAAGGCACGTGTTAATGATAAACTTTCGTGCAGACGCAGCAGTGGCCCGATCGGGCCAGTGACAGATTCGTCAACTGTCCCGAGCTTCTTTCACGCTGGCCCCGGGCCATCGGGCACTCCTTATTGTCGAGCCCTGAAGGAACTTTGCTGCCGTTCCATGGGTGCAGGCGCAATGATATTATGCAGCCGGCTGCAACTCTGCATCTACGCAAACTTAGTGCCGGTCACTTTCAGGTGCTGCGTAATATCATCGCGCCTGCTGCGCCCATGGTACCCAAAGTCAGTATTCGAATTGAGGGGGGGCTGGGGGGGTCCTGGACCTCCCATAAGCATTAAGGGATGCTAAGCAACAAAGAATTTAATATCTAGCCGAAGAAATTAATACTTTCAAATAAGTTTAAAGTGATTTTAACCTTTTGTGGGCATTTTTACCTTTATAAAGCCATTCTTTTTCTGAAAGTGTGCATTATCTTTTGCGTCAAATTCTTATATTTAATCAATAAAGTCACAGAAAAATAAGACTTTTAGGCTGTTACCACACAAATAAAATCATTATCAACAAAATTAATCTTTCCAATATAAAGGAAACACAAATGCTGCATCTGAATTGGCATTTAGATGTATTTACCCACTGTTTAATGCAGGACATGAATGCATTTAACCTGCAGTTACAAATGCATGAATAATGTTTTATTATTTCAATCCTAAAACGTTGAATACTGATATTTGAAATTATTTAAAAAAAAAATGAAGAGGTACTTTGAATGTGGAATTACAACCGCCAGTAGGTGTCAGTAAGTGACTGTTAATAAGCGAGTTATTGCGAAACATTTAAACGGTTGATTCATTCAGAAATGAAACACCGTCATGTTGTTTAGGCTGCTATTAAGCCTCTAATTAAAAAAACACAACTTGACCCCAACGAATTGACTAATTACAGACCTATCTCGAATCTCCCATTTCTATCAAAGATATTAGAAAAGGTTGTATCCTCACAATTATCTTCCTTCCTACAGAAATATGATATCTGTGAGGATTTTCAGTCAGGTTTTAGACCATACCATAGTACTGAGACTGCTCTTATTAGAGTTACAAATGATCTACTCTTGTCATCTGATCGTGGTTGTATCTCTCTGTTAGTGCTACTGGATCTTAGTGCTGCGTTTGATACTGTTGACCACAACATTCTCTTGAATAGACTTGAGAATTATGTTGGCATTAGTGGTAGTGCATTGGCATGGTTCAAATCGTACCTATCTGACCGCCATCAATTCGTGGTAGTAAATGAAAAGGTATCATATCGATCACAAGTGCAGTATGGAGTACCGCAAGGCTCAGTACTAGGGCCATTACTCTTTACGCTTTACATGTTACCCCTGGGTGATATCATCAGGAAATATGGTGTTAGCTTTCACTGCTACGCTGATGATACCCAGCTCTATATTTCTTCGCGGCCCGGCGAAACGTACCAATTTGAAAAACTAATGGATTGTGTAGTTGAGTTAAAAAATTGGATGACAAGTAATTTCTTACTGCTAAATTCTGAAAAAACAGAGGTGTTAATTATTGGGCCTAAAACCTCAGCGTGTAATAACCTACAACACTGTCTAATACTGGATGGCTGCTCTGTCAATTCTTCGTCATCAGTTAGGAACCTAGGTGTGCTATTTGATGGTAATCTTTCCTTTGAAAACCACATCTCTAGTATTTGCAAAACTGCATTTTTCCATCTCAAAAATATATCTAAACTACGACCTATGCTATCAATGTCAAATGCTGAAACATTAATTCATGCATTTATGACCTCACGGTTAGATTATTGTAATGCTTTATTGGGTGGTTGTTCTGCTCGCTTAATAAACAAACTCCAGCTGGTCCAAAATGCAGCAGCTAGAGTTCTTACTAGAACCAAAAAGTATGATCATATTAGCCCGGTTCTGTCTACACTGCACTGGCTCCCTATTAAACATCGTATAGATTTTAAAATCTTGCTAATTACTTACAAAGCCCTTAATGGTTTAGCTCCTCAGTACCTGAGCGAGCTCCTATCACATTATAGTCCCTCACGTCCGCTGCGTTCTCAAAACTCTGGCAATTTGATAATACCTAGAATATCAAAATCAACCGCGGGCGGGAGATCATTTTCTTATCTAGCGCCCAAACTCTGGAACAATCTACCCTACAATGTTCGGGACGCAGACACACTCTGTCAGTTTAAATCTAGATTAAAGACCCATCTCTTTAACCTTGCTTACACATAACACATCAACATATTCTTATAATTCAAATCCGTTAAAGGATTGTTAGGCTGCATTAATTAGGTCAACCGGAACCGGGAACACTTCCCATAACACCCGATGTACTCAGTGCATCGTCAGAAGAATGGCATCTACGCTAATATTAGTCTGTTTCTCTCTTATCCCGAGGTCACATTAACCACCAGATCCAGTCCGTATCCAGATCAGATGGTCACTGCAGTCCCCCGGATCCAGTCCGAACCCAGCCCAGATGGTGGATCAGCACCTAGTGACGACCTCTACAGCCCTGAATGTCATCGGAGTCCACGTCAACTAGATGAGCCCCAGAGACGGATCCACAGTGAAGACCTCGTCACCTAGACGGCTGTCGGCACAAGACCACGGGACCTTTGGCCAGAGGAGAACTGGCCCCCCGACTGAGCCTGGTTTCTCCCAAGGTTTTTTTCTCCATTTGTCACCGATGGAGTTTTGGTTCCTTGCCGCTGTCGCCTCTGGCTTGCTTAGTTGGGGACACTTTCTCTCAACACAATATTGCATTTTATTTTATTGTTTTTGATTAACTACCTTTACCTAAAATGTGAGTGTTTACTGTTGCCTTTGGCATTGTTGATGTACTGTTTCCTATCTAATACTGTACAGCCGCCTTGTCACAATTCTGTATTGTTAAAGGCGGTATATAAATAAAGGTGACTTGACTTGACTTGACTTTAGAGACGCAAAACAGTGTTGTGGCTGTGTTTGGAATGATTTTTTTTTTGGCGAAATAGAGCAAAAATATGGTGTCTCTTAATATTAAATTCTAGTTTATTGAACTGTTGTATATAATATATATATATATATATATATATATATATATATATATATATATATATATATATATATATATATATATATATATATCACAAAAAAGGCACTCTTCGTGTGATATTGAGTAACTATGAAATGATATAAATATACATGTTCTGCCCATATAACCTGAATTTCGGGAAATGCATTTCATTAGACTGAATCACGCAGTGAAAGTACACACTCTAAATGAGCACAGTCAGTCTAGCCAGTGTTTAAGTACTCATAACTCCTCTTATAATCAATGAAGCTGTCCATACACTGCATGATAAATTAATCTCTTACTTACATAGTTCGTACATCTGCACTTTGTTGCTTATGATGAGGGAATTCGTGAGTTTCAGTCTGAACAAAACTCCAGGTTTCAGCAATGACTGTTCTGAACGTCTCTGATTGGCCACTGCATTCTAAACTCAACTGAGTCGTGTGTGATTGGTCATAATGCGCAGCGCTGTAAAAATAAAATATGATTTTAACGTGAGCAGGTCTAAGCAATCGAATCTTTTCATTTCATTTTCGCTAGTTATATGTTTGATGTATTATAGTTTTATTGAAAAACCAGGGGACCCCCAAGTATATTTTTTTGGGTGGTCCCTTAATGCTTATGGGAGGTCCGGGATCCCCCCAGCCCCCCCTCAATTCCAACACTGCTTGGGGGGGACGAATACAATTGGTGTTATATTTAAAACATCCTGGCACTAACTGGCTTTATATGAATGAATGTTGAGATTTTCTCATTAGCATCGGTTTTTACTTCTCCTAAAAAAACCCACCAACATAAAAGAAAGCAAAGGTTAATTTGCAAAATGAAACCCAAAACAATTCTGTGGTTTTAAATATATGACTGACTTTCTTTTGTAAATGACCTAAGAAGATATTTTAGAAAATGCCTCAGTATGGACAAAAACATTACGAGTGTATAAATGATTTTGGGTCGATCATTTTAAGAACTCCATTAATTCTCATAAGCTGTATACAGCAACATTTGAACAAAATGATCTCTGCGAAACCACAGCACCTTTTTTGAGCAAGTAAAAGAATATACTCCACCATCCCCCAAATGCACCAATGACAGACTCAATCAGCCAATATGGTGGGTTTGGAAATAGAGCTGTCACTGTTTGACAGGGATATGGTTACGTTGAGACACTAATAAGACAAGTGTGCATTTCACAGATGGACACACACACACTTGTACATAAACACACAGGCTACAGATGGTCTCAGGTACACACTTTGCCCTAGAAAGGACAAATCTTCTGTCCAGGCGGAGGGTTTTATTAAACAGGCCAGTGTGACTGATGTTTTAATGTACTTAAAGGGATAGCTCACCTAAAAATGAAAATTCTGGTATTGTTTAATCATTTGCATGTTGTTCTAGGAGTTCTTCTGTGCGATACAAAAAGTGATTTATTGAAGAATATCCTGGCTGCTCTTTTTAAATATGATGAAAGTGAATGACAGCAACCACCATAAATATATTATAAAAGGTGATTCATATGAATCATACCAAACATTCAAACTCGTCTGAAGCCAAGCTATAGATTTGTGTGATAAAAAACAGACTGAATTGAAGACATTAACCCTTCTTGGTGTGCTCATGAAAGAACTATTGTTTGATTTGGCAAAGAATTGTCCACATAGAATGAATCAACCATTCAGTTGACAAAACTAGTTATCCAGTTGACAAAACTAGTTTTGTTTTGTGAACTGGATCAACTGAAACGTCAGAAATCGTATTGAGTGAATCAACTGATTTAGTTCACAAAACAAGACAAGTTTTGTGAACTGGATCAACTGAATCATCAGAGATCTTACTGAATGAATCTACTGATCCAATTCGGAAAACAAGACTAGTTTTGTGAACTGGATCAACTGAATCATCAGAGATCTTACTGAATGAATCAACTGATCTAATTCACAAAACAAGACCAGTTTTGTGAACTGGATCAAATGAATCATCAGAGATCTTTTTGAATTAATCAATTGATCCAGTTTACAAAACAAGACCTGCAGTTTTGTGAACTGGATCAGCTGAATCATTAGAGATCTTTTTTAATGAATCAACAGATTCAGTTCACAAAACAAGATCAGTTTTGTGAACTGGGTTAACTAAATCACCTGAGATCTTCAAGACCACTTTTGTAAACTGGATCAACTAAATCATCAGAGATCTTACTGAATGAATCAACTGATCCAATTTACAAAACAAGACTAGTTTTGTGAGCTGGATCAACTGAATCGTCAGAGATCTTTTTGAATTAATCAACTGATTGTCACAAAACTTTTTGATAAATCAGTTGATCCAGTTCACAAACAAGACCAGTTTTGTGAACTGGATCAACTCAATTGTCAGAGGTCATTTTGAATTAATCAATTTATTCAGATTTGAAAACAAGACCTGCAGTTTTGTGATCTGGATCAACTGAATCGTCAGAGATCTTTTTTTAATTAATTAACTGATCCAGTTGAAAAAAAGAAGACCAGTTTCGTGAACTGGATCAACTGAATCGTCAGAGATCTTTTTTAATGAATCAACTGATCCAGTTAACAAAACAAAACCAGTTTTGTAAAATGGATCAACTGAATCGTCAGAGATCTTTTTGTTAAATCAACTGATCCAGTTAACAAAACAAGACCAGTTTTGTGAACTGGATCAACTAAACTGTCAGATCTTTTTGAATGAATCAACTGATCCAGTTTACAAAACTGGTCTTATTGTGTGAACTGGATCAACTGAATCGTCAGAGATCTTTATGATAAATCAGTTGATCCAGTTCACAAAACAAGACCAGTTTTGTGAACTGGATGAACTGAATTGTCAGAGATCTTTTTAATAAATCAATTGATCCAGTTCATAAAACAAGACAAGGTCTTTTTTAATGAATCAACTGATCCGGGTTAAGAAAACTTTTCAGATTTTAAGAACTGCATGAACTGATTCATTCAAAAAGATCTCTGGCAATTCTTGAATGATTCAGTCTGTTCCTCACAAAAAGCTATTATATGGTGAGTCGAATCACATACATAATTTTGACTACTTTTATAGTTTTTGAATTTTCTGTTCCACAAAAGAAAAAAAGAAGAAGCCCAAAACAGATTTGGGTGAAAAAATAAATATTAACCCTTCTTAGTTTAAAATGATTAGTATGGTTCAGTCGCTCCCTCATACAAAGCTATCATTCTGTAACAGAAGCGTTTGAATCACATTAGTCATTTTGAACACTTATATGTCTTTGTTGTTGTTTGCCTGATTCACGCTGCTTCAAATCTCTAAATGTTACCTTTTATCGTCCACAAAAGAGAAAAGTCATAAATGGATTTGGGTGAATGAATAAATATCAGAATTTTTACGTTTGGGTGAACCATTGCTTTGAGCCACCTGTTATTTTTGGTTTATTTATTTACCTGTGAAATGCCAACAAATACTTGATTGTTGGCATTTCACAGTGATTGTTGTGATTTCTAAAAACATACTTCCAAACAAAGAATCACTTTGTGAGTAATGTACAAAGAAAATAGCTATTCCTGTTGTTTTTTCCTTGGCAGGCACTTGATTACATTCTAACCTACTTTAAAAAAAAAAAAAAAAAAATTGTTTACGTAATTACTTTGCCAAAGCTAGAATGGAAGTGAAAATGATGTACAGTATATATAAAGAACACTCATTGTTATATATATTATATTACACCAAACCCATGGTTTGCATATCTACTGTACAATGCCTAAGGGCTAAAAATATCACAATATGAGCTATATTACATCTGACGACCTCCTGTCTGCGATCTACTATAGACACAGAGGAGCAGGAGTTTACCTCCACATTCATTTTCATAACAATGTCAGTTATTACGCTGTCAATCACAGTGGTGTCATGGGTTTTGTGATACACTGAGCTGTGCAGCGCACTGAACATCATAACTCACTGAGAAGGCTGTCACATCCCTAATTGCATTAAGACGGGATGAGCACTTCTACTAACAACATAATCAAGACAACTGTCTCAGCGCTCCTCTGAGGACCACCCGGGAGACGGGAGATCGACTCTCTCTTTGGGTGAAACTGTAAAACCTCGCCTGAGACTGAGAAATGTTATGTTACAGAACTAGAAATGCCTAGTCTGTCGTCAGTTTTATTACAAATAAAATGAATTTGTGAGGCCTGTGCATTTGAAGGAACTAGAACTCTAGGCAAAGAACAAATCAGAAATAAAAACTCTTATTCATATCTCAATCGCTTGCTTTTGACAGCAGTACGATTAAATACAGAGGAAATGGAAACTTTTTTCTCAGATTTTTCTCTTGAGATGCCATTAATCTTACAGATGTCTCCTCTAGTGTTTCATAACATCTCAAAAATGCCTCCAACACACATTTCACATCAAATTTTTCCAAAACTTAAAATCTGGGACGTCAATAATAAACTCATATTTAAATGTGCATGAATGAGATTTAAAATCTGCTTCAGAGAGAGAGAGAGAGAGAGAGAGAGAGAGAGAGAGAAAAAAAAACTAAAAAAACATTCAGAAAATTATTTAACATAATAATGTAAATACATTTCTGAGACGTGTTACACCAGGTTCAACGTTAACATTATCATATTAAATGCACACGAATGAGATTTAAGGTTCGCGTCAGAGAGAAAAATATATACGTAGAACATTTACTACATTTTAGACATTTTTATAAAATATTTTGAATGACATGTCATACGAGGTTTGATGTCAGTAATGTCATATTTAAATGTTCATAAATGTGATTTGAGATCTGGGCCAGAGGGGGAACAAACTCATTTTATATAATGATTTATAATATTTTAATTTTAAAATATTTTGTATTATTTTATACACTTTTATAATATAAATGTATCAATATCTGAAAAGTGTCGCAGCAAGTTTGACGTCAATAATGTCATTTTTAAATGTTCACGAGTGAGATTTGAGATCTGTTTGATTTTGTCTTGATTTTATAAAATCAATTACAAAATATTGCAAGATTTTCAGTTATTTTATAAATATGTCTAATATTAAATGTTTATGTTCACAAGTAAGATTTGAGATGTGATTTTGTCTTGATTTTATAAAATGAATTACAAAATAATAAAAGATTTTCAGTTATTTTATAAATACGTCTAATTTTAAATGTTTAAATGTTCGCGAATGAGATTTGAGATCTGTGCAATTTTGTTTTGATTTAATAAAATCAATTACAAAATATTATAAGACTTTCAGTTATTTCATAAATTTGTCTAATATTAAATGTTTAAATGTTCACAAGTAAGATTTGAGATGCGATTTTGTCTTAATTTTATAAAATCAGTTACAAGTATTAAAAGATTTTCAGTTATTTTATAAATGTGTCTAATATTAAATGTTTAATTGTTTCTGAGTGAGATTTGAGATGTGTGCGATTTTGTTTTGATTTTAAAAAATGAATTACAAAATATTAAAAGATTTTCAGTTATTTATAAATATGTCTAATATTAAATGTTTATGTTCACGAGTAAGATTTGAGATGTGATTTTGTCTTGATTTTATATAATTACAAAATTTTAAAAGATTTTCATTTTTTTTTTTTTTTTTAAATATGTCTAATATTAAATGTTTAAATGTTCTCGAGTGAGAAGTGAGATTTAAGATCTGTGTGACTTTATCTTGATTTAATAAAATCAATTACAAAATTTAAGATTTTCAGTTATTTCATAAAATTGTCTAATATTAAATGTTTAAATGTTTATGGGTGAGATTTGAGATGTGACTTTATCTTGATTTAATAAAATCAATTACAAAATATTAAAAGATTTTCATTTTTTTTTTATAAATTTGTCTAATATTAAACGTTTAAATGTTGACGAGCAAGTGAGATTTGAGATCTGTTTGATTTTGTCTTGATTTAGAAAAAATTAATTACAAAATAAAAAGTTAAATAATAAGTTATTTTATAAATTTCAGTTATTTTATAAATTTGTCTAATATTAAATGTTTACAAATGAGATTTGAGATCTGTGTGGTTTTGTCTTGATTTTTATTAAATCACTTACAAAACATTAGAAGATTCTCAGTTTTTTATAAATATGTCTAATATTAAATGTTTAAATGTTCACAGTGATTTGAGATGTGTGTGATTTTGTTTTGATTTTTAAAAATTAATTACAAAATATTAAAAGATTTTCAGTTATTTTATAAATTTGTCTAATATTAAATGTTTGAATGTTCATAAATGAGATTTTAAATCTGTGATTTTGTTTTGATTTAAAAAAAAATACAAAATATTAAAAGATTTTCAGTTATGTATAAGTATGTCTAATATTAAATGTTTAAATGTTCACAAATGAGATTTGAGATCTGTGTGATTTTGTCTTGATTTTATAAAATCAATTACAAAATATTAAAAAGATTTCCGGTTATTTTTTAGAAATTTGTCTAATATTAAATGTTCACTAGTGAGATTTGAGATGTGATTTTTGTCTTGATTTTATAAAATTAGTAATAAAATATAAACAATTTCAGTTATTTTATAAATATGTCTAATATAATATAATATAATATAATATAATGTAATATAATACATTTTTATTACAAACTTGACAGTAGCTACTTTAGGATGGCCTAAACACTGGCTTTGGACATTGATTTTGCAGCGTGTTTTGGAAGGTAGGGCTCAAGAGATTCACTTCTCTCTGATGTCTGAACACAGTCTTGCTTTTGAAGCTTTTAAAACTGCATTTCTGAGATTATATGAATTAGTGCCTGAGGCTAATCTGCAGAAGTTTCGAAACTTGATGAAACCTGACGACCAAACGAATGCAGAGTTTGTAGAGTTTTATTCCCACCTGGACATTTGTCCCCGAGTCACCACAGGAAGTGACTCATCATACAAGTTCAGCAGATATCCGCCTCAGATCAGCTGCCACATACTGAGAAGCTACTTGCCCTGTAGCTCAAACAAAGGTCACGTATTCGATTCTCAGTAAATCCGCTGATACAAAGCAATACCTGAATGCTATTTTGTTTTAGATAAAACAGTCTGCATAAAATGCACTGTTGGTCAAGCAGAAAGCATAGCAGATGGCCGTTATTCAATAAATCGTCTGTTTAAATAAGCAGAGCGCTGTCCTTTCCCATCAAAAATCAAGAAACTTTCAGGACAATCTTAAATCTTACTCATACAGTACGTCACCACTTCTATTAATGTGTCCAAAATGCTTTCAGAGGTCAACAAGCCAACAAATATCAAACATGCATTCATATTCCAACTAGCACTGTCACAGAAAATTGTCTCAAAAGCTTAAAGGACTGGGTTTGAGAGACTGGGTTTGTGAGCTTACAAAGAGTGACTCTTATTGCCTGTTTTTAAATGTTCAAAGTGTTTCTGTTCCTGGTAGCAATTGGTGCTAACAATACTAAGGTCATGGGTTTGATACCAAACAAGCACAAATACTGATGAAATGTTCCTTGAATGAACAGTAAATCACATTGGATAAAATGATCTGTCAAATGCATTCATGTAATACTTTGAAAAAATAAATAAATGCAAACTAACCTAAAACAAAAAGCAAACAGAATAAAATAAATTGAAATAAATTTTTTTGCTGCTCACAAATGAGCCAAAATATCCAACAAATGAAAAGCACAGTAATTTAAATGGGGCATAGAAGTCTTTCAGAAAGTTACTCACCAATGATGAAGTCAGTGTAACGACATGCTGGATTCAAGTTATTTCATTCTGCGCCGGCGCTCGCAAACAACCCGAAATTGCCTGTTTGACCTTGCAATTTCCCGGGACATTATCACAAAAGTAGTTTCGCTTCAGTGCACAGATACCAAAAAAAACGCAGCTTCCAAAATCCGTTTTTTTTTTGGGCAAAAAACAGCTTCCTTTTATTCAAACCCAGATGTAATTTGAACTTTTCTTTCAGCCTTAAGAGGGCAGAAGTTCAGGGCCGCATCTTTTCTGAATGTAATGACTCACTCGATTCTCCTCCCTCACCTGTGGAACGAATCAGAGATGCCGCATGTTGTGTGGCGCGAGTCTTTCCTTGAAGTGCCGCTGAGAAGACCTTGACTACAGGTTTTTTCGAAACGGTACGTCCGTAAACCGAAGCGCTGAGGACTTAAGATGCCATTCGTTGCTTTTGTCCTCTCTCGTTCTTTCTGCAAACATGTGGTAGTGTGTGTGCATGTGCGCGACAGCGTGCGAGTGCGCACTTGCCCGTGTTCCCTCGTCTACCAAAGCCTGTTCTGTTACAGCATTCTGCTGCATCACATTTAGGCTCATCTCTCTCTCTCTTTCTCTCCCTACCTCCCTCCTCACTATCATCACTCTCAGCCTCCCTTCCTCGTTCAGTCACACGTGAGGAGGCGCGCAGTACGGCTGGAATACAAATAAGCTGTTTAGTCTGAAACCCTTAAAGACGTAATTGTCTCCCCTCGCCTCTGACACTTTCAGATGCTGCTCTCGGCGAATGGACGTCTCTCTCTCCTCTCTCTTTATCCGAGGGACGTGGGTCTCTCTTCTCGGTCACCCTCACCTGGTCATGAACATCTCTAGATTGCTCTGCCACTCAACGGGATTTCAAATTAGGTCATTTTGTACACCATTGCAGACAGACCACTGGGTGCTAGTTGGTGAGGCAAACCATTGCGGTCACATTCTTTTTGAAAGGTTGAAGAGGAGATTTGTCTCTCTGAGGTTGGAAGTTCATCATTATGTTTAATGGTATCTGACCTCTGAAGGTTTACATATGTGAACGTGATTAGATTTTAATTAAGTTTTTAAGAAAAAAATAAATAGGTGTAAGTATAAAAAGTATAAAGTCACAGTTGTGTGGGATAAAGTCATAATTATGAGGTATGAAGTTTACATTGTTATGTATGAAGTCAACTGTGAGGTATAAAGTTGCAATTGTGATGTACAGTCACAACTGTGAGGTAAAAAGTCACAATTCCCTGCTGAAAACAACAACAACAACAACAACAAAAAACAGCTAAAACCAGCCTAGGCTGGTTGGCTGGTGTTAGCTGATTTAAGCTGGAAGTAGCTGGTTTTAGCTGGTCTCCCAGACTGACCAGCTAAGTCCAGCCTGGAAGTGGCCAAAACCCCTCTAAAACCAGCCTGCTGACCAGCTACGACCAGCTAAGACCAGCCTGGATGACCAGCTAAAATCAGCCAACCATCTTAGGCTGGTTTTAGCTGTTTTTTTTTTTTTTCTCAGCAGGGTTATGAGGTATGCACGTCCTGATTTTGCTGAGTTAGATGTGTTCCTTTGTCAACATATTTTGTTGACCCTGGAACAACATTTTAATCCGAAAATTTAATCTTGACCACATCCCTACACCTAAACCTAACCTTACCCATGAGTAATCCCTAAAATCAGAGGAAATAATAGATGAATGACACTGATGTACAAGCACCAAACACTGATTGTAAGCCTAAACTTCACAAAAACTATAAACTGTTTTTTCAAATCTGATTGGTTAATTACAATGTTGTTCCAGGGTCAACAAACGTCGTACTTGGTAAAATCAGGTTCTGCTATGAGGTATAAAGTCAGTTGTGAGATATAAAGTTGCAATTGTGATGTATTGTCACAATTGTGAGGTATAAAGTCATAATTATGAGTAATAAAGTTGCAGTTGTGGTGTGTAGTCACAGATGTGAAGTATAAAGTCACAATTGCGATGTATAGTCACATTTGTGAGGTATGAAAAATTGTGATGTATAAAGTCACAGTTGTGATGTACAGTCACAACTGTGAGGTAGCAAGTCATAACTCTCTGCTGAAAACAAATAAACAAACAAAAACAACAACAACAACAACAACAACAACAACAACAAAAGCAGCTAAAACCAGCCTAGGCTTTAAGCTGGAAGTAGCTGGTTTTAGCTGGTCTCCCAGCCTCACCAGCTAAGTCAAGCCTGGAAGTGGCCAAAACCCCTCTAAAACCAGCCTGGATGACCAGCTAAAATCAGCCAACCATCTTAGGCTGGTTTTAGCTGTTTTTTTTTTTTTGTTTTTTTTTCAGCAGGGTTATGAGGTATAAAGTCAGTTGTGAGATATAAAGTTGCAATTGTGATGTATAGTCACAATTGTGAGGTATAAAGTCATAATTATGAGTAATAAAGTTGCAATTGTGGTGTGTAGTCACAGATGTGAAGTATAAAGTCACAATTGTGATGTATAGTCACATTTGTGAGGTATGAAAAATTATGATGTATAAAGTCACAGTTGTGATGTACAGTCACAACTGTGAGGTAGAAAGACATATCTCTCTGCTGAAAAAAACAAACAAACAAACAAACAAACAAACAAAAAACAGCTAAAACCAGCCAAGGCTGATTTAAGCTGGAAGTAGCTGGTTTAACTCACCAGCTAAGTCCAGCCTGGAAGTAGCCAAAACCCCTCTAAAACCAGCCTGCTGACCAGCTACGACCAGCCTGGATGACCGGCTAAAACCAGCCAACCAGCTTAGGCTGGTTTTAGCTGTGTTTTTTTTTTCCAGCAGGGTTATGAGGTATAAGTCAGTTGTGAGGCATAAAGTTGCAATTGTGATGTATAGTCACATTTGTGAGGTATGAAGTCATAATTATGAGGTGTAAAGTCACAGTTGTGAGGAATAAAATTGCAGTTGTGAAGTATAAAATCATAATTATGAGATATAAAGTGTAGTCACAGATGTGAAGTATAAAGTCGCAGCTGTGACGTATAGTCACAATTGTGAGGTATGAAGTCACAGTTGTGAAGAATAAAGTTGCAATTACATTGTAAAGTCACAATTACATTGTATGAAGTCAGAGCTGTGAGGTATAAAGTTGCAATTGTGAAGTATAAAGTCATACATATGAGGTATAAAGTTGCAGTTGTGAGGTATAAAGTTGCAATTGTGAAGTTTAAAGTCATAATTATGAGGTATAAAGTCAAAGTTGTGAGGAATGAAGTCACAGTTGTGAGGTATAAAGTCACAATTGTGAAGTATAAACTCATAATTATGAGGTATAAAATCACAGTTGTGAGATATAAAGTTGCAATTGTAATGTATAGTAAGAATTGTGAAGTATAAAGTCATAATTATGAGGCATAAAGTCACAGTTGAAGTCAAAATCACAGTTACATTGTATGAAGTCAGAGCTGTGAGGTATAAAGTCAGGGAAAGAGATATAAAGTCATAATTATGAGGTAAAAACAGTTGTGAGTTATAAAGTTGCAATTGTGATATAACATCAATTGTGAGGGATAAAATCAATTATGAGGTATAAAGTCACAATTGTGAGGTAAAGTCACAATTACGAGGTATGAAGTCATACTTGTGGGGGGAAAAACCCTGATATTAAGGTAGCAAATGTGGGATAAAGTATAAAGTCATCTTACTTGTTGCCAGGCAACTTACCATCAGCTATGATGCAAAAACCTAAAATCTGTTTGCTTAGAAAATAGCACACCTTTTTTTAATAAACTGGATGAACAGAGTTAGCATGTCCCCACAACAGTAGATGCCAATTAAATACTAAAAGCTAAAAGCACAAAACTGACTGACCGATAAAAATGAAAGATATCATCACAGTGTGAAACAATTCAAATGCATTTACATTCACATTATTTGAGATACTTCACACTCTTGAACCCAGTAAAACACATCTGAAGAATGGATCCCAGATTAATTCAAACTCTCAGGCTCCACTAAATATTATCTATTATAGTCATTCAACAAGCTGAATGTACCTGGAAAGTGTTGTCCATTAAAATTCCCATTCATCTCAGTTGCAGTTGTTGTTGTTGCAGAAGTACACAACTCAGGAACTGTTATCTTTGCTTCATGGGCATTCTTATAAGGACGAACCAGGAGTGGGATCCATGTGCAGCTTTGCAACAGGCACTGGTTTGTGCACAAAACAAGACTTCACAAAGAATGTTAGAAAATGGGGTGTATAATGGGAAATGGGAAATGGGAAACAGGTGCAGAAAAAAAAAAATCAGTTTTTTAGGTATGGGGTTATGGGTAATGTAGTCCCCACCCCAAAGCTACAAAATAACACCCATATTTGAGTTCAGACTACAAGGGCTGCATCTTGACTATACAAGAGACAAGAATTCAAAAGATTGTGGATTACATAGTTCGCGACCTGCGGGCAAGGTCGAGAAGCCCATCCCTGACCTTGTTTTCCACCTTATTTAATTTCACATATCCTCAAGGTTCAGATGAATCAGCCATCAGCAGCCATTCCTTCAGAGATTGTCTTATCGCATAAGCATGACGGCCAGGCTCCAAAGACGTAGCCTTCTCTTATCGCTGGGATTTCACATGTTGTCATCCTGGAAATGTTACCAAAAAATAACAAAATAAAAGAACACTCTCTCTCTCTTGTTCTCCCGATGTCTCTCTCTCCTTCTCGCCGCCTGTCTCTTTTCGAGCAGAAAATCTTTAAGCCGACATGGACTGCTAAGTTGTTGATAAGGTTATCGGTATCTGAGTCATGATAAAACGCATCGAGTCTTCTTTACTTGATAGGTCATCCTACTCAATTTGTTTTCTCTTCTGAACATCTGGCTGCCATGTTCCTCAACAATTCCTATTAACTAGATGACCAAACATGTCAGACCATTACATTTTGTCGTTAAGAAGCCTTTCTTCTAATTTGTTTGATGGCTTTGTAAAGCTTGTCAAGCAATCGGCATTAAAGATGACATGAAACTGCATTTGCAATGCATTGATAATCAAAAATGGGATGCATTTATGTGTAGAACAATATTTAATGGGAAATGTTAAAGGGCTTGAATTTATTAATTTCCATGCTGATGTATATATGTGGCCCTGGACCACAAAACCAGTCAGAAGTAGCACAGGTATATTTATAGCAATAGCCAAAAACACTTTGTTTGGCTCAAAATTATCAATTTTTCTTTGATGCCAAAAAATCATTAGGATATTAAATAAAGATCATGTTCCATGAAGATATTTTGTGAATGTCCTACCATAATTATATCAAAACTTAATTTTTTATTAGTAATATGTATTGCTAAGAACTTCATTTGGACAGCCTTAAAGGCAATTTTCTCAGTATTTAGATTTTTTGGCACACTCAGATTTCAGATTTTCGAATAGTTGTATCTCTGTGAGGTATAAAGTCTTAATTATGAGGTATAAAGTCAAAGTTGTGAGGTATAAAGTTGCAATTATGATTTATAGTCGCAACTGTTAGGTATAAAATTAGAGTTGTAAGATATAAAGTTGTAAGTGTGATATATAAAGTCACAATTGTGAGGTATAAAGTCACAGCTATGAGGTATAAAGTTTCAGTTGTGATGTATAGTCACAACTGTGAGGTATAAAGTTTCAATTTTGATTTATAAAGTCATGACTGTGAGGTATAAAGTCGCAGTTGTGATGTATAGTCAATTGTGAGGTATAAAGTCATAGCTGTGAGATATAAAGTTGCAGTTGTGAGGTATAAAATCTCAGTTGTGATGTATATGCACAATTGTGAGGTATAAAGTCAGATGTTAGGTATAAAGTCACAGATGTGATGTATAAAGTCATAATTATGAGGTATAAAATTACAGTTGTGAGGTATAAAATCTCAATTGTGATGTATATGCACAATTGTGAGGTATAAAGTCAGATGTGAGGTATAAAGTCACAGATGTGATGTATAAAGTCATAATTATGAGGTATAAAATTACAGTTGTGAGGTATAAAATCTCAATTGTGATGTATATGCACAATTGTGAGGTATAAAGTCAGATGTGAGGTATAAAGTCACAGATGTGATGTATAAAGTCATAATTATGAGGTATAAAATCGCAGTTGTGATGTATATGCACAATTGTGAGGTATAAAGTCTTAATTATGAGGTATAAAGTCGAAGTTGTGAGGTATAAAGTTGCAATTATGATGTATAGTCGCAACTGTTAGGTATAAAATTAGAGCTGTAAGATATAAAGTTGTAACTGTGATATATAAAGTCACAATTGTGAGGTATAAAGTCACAGATGTGATGTATAAAGTCATAATTATGAGGTATAAAGTCGCAGTTGTGAGGTATAAAATTGCATTTGTGATGTATATGCACAATTGTGAGGTATAAAGTCTTAATTATGAGGTATAAAGTCAAAGTTGTGAGGTATAAAGTTGCAATTATGATTTATAGTTGCAACTGTTAGGTATAAAATTAGAGTTGTAAGATATAAAGTTGTAAGTGTGATATATAAAGTCACAATTGTGAGGTATAAAGTCAGCTATGAGGTATAAAGTTTCAGTTGTGATGTATAGTCACAACTGTGAGGTATAAAGTTTCAATTTTGATTTATAAAGTCATGACTGTGAGGTATAAAGTCGCAGTTGTGATGTATAGTCACAATTGTGAGGCATAAAGTCATAGCTGTGAGGTATAAAGTTGCAGTTGTGAGGTATAAAATCTCAATTGTGAGGTATAAATTCACAGATGTGATGTATAAAGTCATAATTATGAGGTATAAAATCACAGTTGTGAGGTATAAAATCGCAATTGTGATGTATATGCACAATTGTGAGGTATAAAGTCTTAATTATGAGGTATAAAGTCGAAGTTGTGAGGTATAAAGTTGCAATTATGATTTATAGTCGCAACTGTTAGGTATAAAATTAGAGCTGTAAGATATAAAGTTGTAACTGTGATATATAAAGTCACAAATGTGAGGTATAAAGTCACAGATGTGATGTATAAAGTCATAATTATGAGGTATAAAGTCACGGTTGTGAGGTATAAATTGCATTTGTGATGTATATGCACAATTGTGAGGTATAAAGTCTTAATTATGAGGAATAAAGTAAATAAAACAACTGTTAGGTATAACATTAGAGTTGTAAGATATAAAGTTGTAACTGTGATATATAAAGTCACAACTGTGAGGTATAAAGTCATAATTATGAGGTATAAAGTCGCAGTTGTGAGGTATAAAATCGCAATTGTGATGTATATTCACAATTGTGAGGTATAAAGTTATAATTATGAGGTATAAAGTCAAAGTTGTGAGGTATAAAGTTGCAATTATGATGTATAGTCGCAACTGTTAGGTATAAAATTAGAGTTTAAGATATAAATTTGTAACTGTGATATATAAAGTCACAATTATGAGGTATAAAGTTGCAGTTGTGATGTATAGTCACAACTGTAAGGTATGAAGTTTAAATTGTGATTTATAAAGTCATGACTGTAAGGTATAAAGCCACAGTTGTGATGTGTAATCACAAATGTGAGATATAAAGTCATAATTATGAGGTATGAAGTCAGCTGTAAGATATAAAGTTGTAACCGTGATATATTAAGTCACAATTGTTAGGTATAATATATATATATATATATATATATATATATATATATATATATATATATATATATATATATATATATATATATATAATGACTGTTTTCAACACTGATAATTATAAGAAATGTTTATTGAGTAGCAAATCAGCATATTAGAATGATTTCTGAATGATCATGTGACACTGAAGACAGGAGTAATAATGCTGAATATTCAGCTTTGATCACAGGAATAAACTACATTTTAAAATATATGAAAATAAATAACAACTATTATAAATTGTAATAATATTTCACAATATTACTGATTTGTACTGAATTTTTGTATAAAAAATTGCAGCCTTGGTGAGCATAAGAGACTTCTTAAAAAAAAAAAAAAAATCTTACAGAATATGGGGTTATTTCAGGATAATTTTTTCCCTTTAACCCGAATTATTAAAATATTCTATTTAAATTCTTACCTTTCTACATCTCCCTCATACATACCAATTTTCAAGTAAAAAGTTGACTTTCTGACCTTCAGAGAATAATTCCACATTAATAAGAAAAAATGGAAAATTCTGTCTTTTATTTATTCACCCTCATGTTTCTTTTCTCTGTGAAGCACAAAATGAGATATTCTGAAGAATGTTTCATTTGTTTTTGCCCATATAATGAAAGTCAAAGGGATACAAAACAGCACTGGGTTACTTCCATTTCCAACGGACAAATAAAACAAGGAGACAATTTTCTAAATATCTTCTTTTGTGTTCTACGGAAGAACAAAAGAAATGTTAAACTATTCCAGTAACGTTTTCTTCAATAACCACTTGCGCAAACTTTCCCCATCCGTAGCTTCACAGATCAGTGTTGTACGTTTGAGAGATCCATTTCCTGGCAGGTTTGGCGTCAACGCGTTTAAAAGTCTTAAATGAAATGCATGTGAATGCGAGCCAAAGCAAAGCCTGCCACCTGCCAAGGACGCATGTTCAAAATCCTGGACCAATGGATTTTTGGCATTACGATGGAACAACTGATGTGCGCAGAACTTTTGTCTGTCGAAAACAAGCTGGCGAGCGACCAAATGGATTGCATGTCTTTCCAAAAGTCCCGCAAGATTGATTTTTCCATCATTCGTCTTCTTTTTCCTTTTAATCACTTAGTATTGATTTCATTTATTTAGTCAGTCGTTTGTTTGTTTAGTAGAGAATTGTGGATTTTGTTATAGACTGTGCTAACAGATTTATCTTTGGGATTATATAAAAAAAGCACCATTTTAGCTTGTGTCAAGTCCACTCAGAGGATGAGTTGTGCTTAGTGTGGCTCAGGAGAGGACATAATCCAAACTCCCTAATTTCCCAGCATTTTCACATAGAAATCCACTTATCTGTCGTGCATTAGCCCTCACCGCAGCAACAGTTTCTTAGCAACGGTCATGCCTAGTCTGGTAAGGGTAATCAGAAGTGCCAAGGTGTGAATATACAGTAGATATTGTCTAGAACAGCATTTCTAAGAGTTGAGATACATGGTTTTAGTTTTATGTGTAATGTGGAGGAAAGCACAACGGCTTAATGAAAACAATCTGAGGGTTTAACCAAATGCACCAAGATGCTGCTGGTTTAAGGGTTGCAGAACGCCATTATCAAATATTGATCAAAGTGAAAAATAGGCCTGCGGGAACAATATCACACTTGTTGAAAAGTCTTTTTCACCCCATAACTGGAAAGTTTTGTAAGATAACTAGGAGAAAAGCACCAGATTGCACTTCCTGCTGTCCTGTTATAGAGGTTGCAGCAAACCAATGAACAGTGATGCTGACAAAGATACGGTTATGTGTTTACTCAGCAATATTTTGGAAATGAAAGAGCAATGGCGCTGTCGGCCACATCTCCAAGAATTTACCACTGGCTCTGACGTCTCTACAGTGGTTAAACACAAGATATAATACATTTTGGACAAATGGGCAGTCTTTGGTCTCACTAATCTAATATTTGTTCCAGAGCAAATCTTTTTGGAAAAATCTCATCACGTTTATGTAAATTCAATAATGTATATCAGTGCTGCCTGTGTAATTTTGATTGAATTGCCTAGCAACTTTTATGATGGCTTGTATCATAAAATATTTTTCATAAATAATAATGGTATTTAATACTGTATTTTATATAAATAACTGTATTTAATAATAGTGTTTAGTATTAAGAAATGGAGCGTGTGTTGCTGATTTTATTGGTGACATTATTCCGCCATTAGATGGCGACAAGAGACTGTTTTTACTAGTCAGCAGTAAAGACTTTTACGTTGAAAAAATGTACGCAGTCATAAACGGAAGTTATTTTTAGCTTCAACATCAGCTTAATGAAGCTAACAAATGCACTGAACAGCGCTGTCTTCAGAAATCATCAATGGGATTGATCTGAAGAGTACATGCTATATCAGATGCAGCTCAGTCCATCTCTCTCTCATAATACTCTACATAATACAGTGAGCTTTTAATGCAGTAATACAATAAGTTTGCAATGAAGCAACTCAACGTTCGTTCGTTACTAGTTTTAAAGTGACGTTTTGGAATTAGTAACGGAGGCTTGGGCTCAGCTGTTCAACTGTTCTGCACAAAAGAGGGCTTTAAAGACACTCCTTTGTTATTTTTGTTTATTTACACACTTGTGCCATCAAACTGTTGTATAAAAGCAATATCTCACTCCTAGACGTGAGATATGGCTGTATTTCGGCACGCTGTGATTACCTATGGCCGAATGACAGCAGTGCCGATATACAGCCATATCTCACGTCTAGGAGTGTGATATTGCATTTATACAACAGTATGTCTATGAAGATTAAAGATGCAAAAGCCTCTAAGTCCATCTGATGGTTTTCTTTAAAATAAACATTTTTATCAGGCTCCTATGTATAGTTTTCTACTTCTGAGTAGAGGTCGACCGATATTGGATTTTACAATACCAATAACTAGGTTGGACCGCACTGGCTGATACCGATCAACCGTCCGATAATTTTAAAATGGATACTGAACGGAAAATAAATAGTTCTCTAATGTTAAAAAAAAAAAAAAAAAAAAAGTAGCCTACTGAACCATACTAAATGAATAAAAATATTAATATAAATTATATATTGATCATTACAGTTAGTTCATTGTTCATTAATGTTAACAAAAGCAACTAAAATGTTTAAAAATATATCTGTGAATGCTTAAATGAACACATTCTATCAAGGAACAATACTTCTATTTTATAGCTTTTATCAATCTTAATGTAACAAATGAGCTCATATTGTAAAGTGTTACCATTACATCAACAATCAAGCTAAGGATGGCCATCTTTAAATATCTACACAAAGGCCACAGTATTGAAATTTCATACATATGGATATTGTATACTTTCACAATTTAACTGCTTCTATTCTAGAACATTTGTGGTTATCTAATCAAAATATAAAAATATGTTAGTCACGCAACGGGCAAAAGTGCAGCACCACGTCTAAGAACTCGCAGCTATCCGGTATCACACACACTGGACACGTCGCGTTCAATTCAAGCGGCAGTCTACAATAATTTATTTGATCACCAAACGAGCAAGTATACTGCTGTCCTTTCTCCACTAATGCAGCATCTAGTCAACAAATTCATCGCTTAGTAATGACAGAAAAATATGCACAACAGTATACTGTGCACACTGTTTCGTTGTCGATGTTTTAAATCTGCCTTTGAAGTGTCCCACTCTGTGCAGCGCGCAGTGTCACGTGTCTAAGGAAACGGCACATGCTGTCAGTGATTTCTGCCACTAGAGGCCGCTCTCGTGCTCTAAAACACAGACTATAGGGACTTTGTTGTATAATGAGGACCTTCTCAGCTGCTCCAGCAACGGACCCAACCCAGAAAAAACTATCGGCATGGATTTTTGCAGATAACCGATAGTTCCGCCAGTCAACTATCGGTGCCAATTAATCTGCAAAAACGATACATCGGTTGACATCTACTTCTGAGGCTGGTATTTAGCGAGTTTGAAGTAAAAGTATTTGATGGAAGTATAGTATGTGTCAAGAGCATTCACTCAGTATCATTATCTTATTTTTGACCGAGATGGCTTTTAGCTGGTTTTGCATCTGAACTCTTCATATATACACATACACACACATATATATGGTTGTATATCGGCACGGCTGATTCGCCTATAGGTAATCACAGCATGCCAATATACAGCCATAGCTCATGGCTACTCGCGTGATATTGCATTTATATAACAGTCCAACGGCACAAGTGTGTAAACACATAAAATAACAACGGAGTGTCTTTAAAAGCCCTCTTTCATGCAGAACTACTTTCTTCCACCACGGAGTCAAATCAAAGTTTGGCAATTGAATAGCTGAGCCCAAGCCTCCATTACTAATTCCAAAACATCACTTTAGAACTTGTAACGATGGAACGTTGAGTTGATTCATTGAAAGCTTACTGTATTACTGTATTAAAAGCCATGTGTTATGTTTAGTATTGAGAGAGAGATTGAGCGATCGTGATTACCCGCATCTGATACAAGATTCATTCTTCAGATGTTTTGAAACAAAAAATAACTTCTTTGCTCTAAACTGCATATTTTTCAATTTAAATATCCTTATTGCTGACTCGTAAAACAGTCTCTTGTTAACATCTAATGGTGGAACAATGTAACTAAAATCACCATCACGAAAACCACACACACACACGGTTTCTTTATACTAAATACTACTATTATTTATTCAGTCAAAAGTACACAGGCAGCGCTCTGATATACAGTATTAAATTTACATAAACATGATGAGATTTTGCTAAAACTATTTGCTCTGGAACAAATAATAGATAAATGAGACCAGAGACTGCCCATTAGATTTACCCAAAACGAATTACATCTCATGTTTAACCACTACAGAGACATCAGAGCCAGCTGTAAATTCCCGGACATCTAGCCAAGGTGAGGTACTCTTGGGTGGGCTCATAAGCACAGAATGGCCGCTAACACCCTGGAGCTCACACGTCTGAAAACGTAGACACAAATTTTCAAATAGACACTATTTTTATTAACAAGTGGAATATTTGAACTATAAACAAGTACATTCTCACCTGAAAACCTCTTAAAACTACATTCCGTGACACAAAAAGAGTAATATTTTTAAAATTATAGTGGATTTGGGCGTCCGGCATGACACTCACTGTAAGAAGTACCGCAAGCGGAGTGATGCGATTACAAATGGTGAAGCGCCTGTTAGAGTTCTGTTGGACTCTAACATTCCACTCTTATTAACCAATCAAATTCGAGAACCAGAAAGAACTGTTCTATATATAAATGAAATAACAACGGAGTGTCTTTAAAAGCCCTCTTTGGGCAGAACTACTTCCTTCCACCACGGATTCAAATCTAAAATTCACCACTGAACAGCTGAGCCCAAGCCTCCACTTACTAATTCCAAAACAACATTTTAGAACTAGTAACGAAGGAACGTTGAGTTGCTTCATTGAAAGCTAATTGTATTACTGTATTAAAAGCTGTGTGTTATGTTTAGTACTGAGAGAGAGATTGACTGAGTGATCATGATTACCTGCATCTGATACAGCATTCAGTCTTCAGATCGATTTCATATCACAATAAATCAGTGTCCGGGAGGCTTGTACTAACTTTTCATCTGTGATTCCTGATGACAGCGCTGCTCGATGCATTTGTTGACTGCGTACAAGCTGGTTTTGAAAGAAAAAATAACTTCCTTGCTCTAAACTGCGTATTTTTCTATTTAAAAGTCCTTATGGCTGACTCTTAAAACAGTCTCGTCACCATCTAATGGCGGAACAATCTAAAATCACCAAAATCATCTGTTTCCTAACACTAAATACTACTATTATTTATATTGAATTATAATATTTAATAAACAACAACAACAGCCATCATAAAAGTTGAAAGGCAATTCAGTCAAAAGTACAAAGGCAGCGCTCTGATATACAGCACTGAATTTACATAAACATGATGAGATTTTGCCAAAACTATTTGCTCTGGAACAAATAATAGATAAATGAGACCTGAAACTGTCTGTAAGATTTACCCAAAACAAATTACATCTCATGTTTAACCACTACGGAGACATCAGAGCCAGCGGTAAATTCCCGGAGATCTGGCCGAGGTGAGGCGCTCTTGGGCGGGTTCATGAGTGCTGAACGGCCGCTGATGCTCTGGAGCTCGCAAATAGACGTTGTCTTTATTAACAAACTGCGTATCTGAAGTCCAAACAAGTACGTTCTTGCCTAAAAAGCTCTTAAAACTATATTCCGAGACACAAAAAAGTATTATTTTTTAAATTATTGTGGATTTGGGCGTCCGCCATGACACTCGTTGTGAGAAATACAGCAACTTCGGAAAGTGGAGTGATACAAACGGTGAAACGGTGAAACACTCTTATAAGCCAATCAGATTCGAGGACCAGAAAGAACTGTTGTATATAATATATCAATAACAAATTATCATGAAGATCTACATTTATTTTAACATTACAAATGGACTAAGCAGACAACAGAGCTCTCAGAAAGGATTTTGTACTAAAGCTTAAACTGTGGCTCAATACAGTTGATTGATTGTTTAGCAGTTTTGTATTTATGTGGTCAGGCTGCACAGTTCAAAATGTTTAATGACTACAGCAGTGTTATAATGGCATTAAAAGAATGTTCCAGGTTCAATACCAGTTAATCTCTATCGACAGCATTTGAGGCAGCACGCTTACAGTAATGCACTTCAGTGGGCCGAGACAATCTAAAGGGTTTTAAAGCAAAAATAAACATTATCTGATTGGTAAAGTTGTATGAATGAGATTTTAACAGTGAGACTATTATTCCAGATTATGAAATGATCAATTATGGCCAGAAGCGACGGTTTAAAGTTTAAACTTCTTAATAATGGATTTGTTTCTTACAAACACACAGCTTTTCACTTCACAAGACATTAATTGATGGACTGGAATCGTGTATTATTTGTGAATTATTGTTTTTTTTTTTTTTTCAGCTGTTTGGACTCTTATTCTGACGGCATCCATTCAATACAAAAAAATCCACTGGTGAGCAAGAGCAAATGCTACGTTTCTCCGAGTCTGTTGTGATAAGAAACAAACTTGAATACATCTTGGCCTGAGAGGTGAGTACATTTTGAGCACAAGTTCCTTTTTGACTGAACTATTCCTTTAATCCAGTACAAAGTCTCGCCCATTGCTGTGATCAAAATTTCCGCTTGTTTTACAAACCAAGGCATGAGGTGAAATTATTTTTAGTGGTAATTGACAGCATGGATGCTGTTGATCGAGCTTAACTTGTGTTAAACTCAACATTCCTTTAATTTAAAAATGATTTGCATGTTCATGCAGCATGTCGCACCTCAATTAACAATCTGTCTTTAAAATCTCCACTCGAACAATAATGAGATAACGCATTAATGTTTCTGTACATCAAAGTCCCACCTGACATTAAAAAAAAAAAAAAAAAAAAGCCCAACTTGGATCAACCGCTTATTAATTTGGGAGCAAATTAATTGCATTTTAATCTTTTAACATTCAATTGAGCGCCTCTGTATTTGAGAACGACAGAAACTAATTTGGTTCTGCTGCTTATGGAGTCAAATGTACCTGATAATTCACCTGTTTTCAGAAACTTGGTAGGTGGAGATGCCATAAAAAACATGTGCTGACAAGAATATCCTCTGAATAGGAAAAACAGTGTTCTGTACACACTCAAATGCACAACCAACTAGAAATCATTATTTCTCTCGCTGCAGATAATTGATGTGGCGGCTTGCCGGAACGCTCAAACCTATTTCATAAGTGAATGAGAAAAAAGAAAAAGAAAAAAATGACTCATATTGTGAATTAGATCTCTCTAGTTTTGTGGCCGTGCATTAAAATAAGCATACATTTACCACAGGAGGATGCCATTCTATGCACTGGGCAGAGTAAATTTATGTTTCAGTAAATTTATGCAAATATTCAAGGCAAAGATTCAGGATGGAAGTTTGTTAGGGCTGCAGTTTATTTTGATACTAATAAGGGTGTAGATCTAGTCTATTTTTTCCTTCTTATTTTTCTTCCAATTACAGAAAATAAGGAATTGTGAAGCTTTAAAACAAAAGAATTTAGTTCTTTTTTCAACTTTTCAACTGTAATAGCTTTCGTAGCGGATTTGATGGCGGTGAAAAACATTTTCTAGTCTTGTTAAGCTAGTATGCTACGATGGCATTTTAGTGCCACATTAAAACAAAATCTAAGATTACGAGAATAAAGTTGAAATATTTTGAGAATAAAGTCGAAATATTTTGAGAATAAAGTTGAAATATTACGAGAATAAAGCTGAAATACTACGAGAATAAAGTTTAAATATTTAAAGAATAAAGTTGAAATATTTTGAGAATAAAGTCAAAATATTTTGAGAATAAAGTCAAAATATTTTGAGAATAAAGTTGAAATATTACGAGAATAAAGTCAAAATAGTACGACAATAAAGTCAAAATATTACGTGAATAAAGTCGAAAAATGTAGAGAATAAAGTCTAAATATTTTGAGAATAAAGTTGAAATATTTTGAGAATAAAGTCAAAATATTTTGAGAATAAAGTTGAAATATTACGAGAATAAAGTCAAAATAATACGACAATAAAGTCAAAATATTACGTGAATAAAGTCGAAATATTTTGAGAATAAAGTCAAAATATTTTGAGAATAAAGTTGAAATATTACGAGAATAAAGTCAAAATAGTACAACAATAAAGTCAAAATATTACGTGAATAAAGTCGAAATATTTTGAGAATAAAGTCAAAATTACGAGATATTATAACTTTAATTTCTACGATTTAAATTCTCAAAACATTTCAACTTTATGCTCGTAATATTTCGACTTTATTCGTAGTATTCTTGAAATATTTCGACTTTATTCTCTAAATATTTTGGCTTTATTCTCGCTGTATTTCGACTTTAATTTCATAATATTTAGACTTTATTCTCGTAGCATTTCAACTTTATTCTCATAATATTTCAAATTTTTTCTCAAAATATTACGACTTTAATCTCGTAGTATTTTGACATTTATTCTCGTAGTATTTCGACTTTATTCTCATAATATTTCGACTATAATCTCGTAGTATTTCAACTTTATTCTCATAGTATTTCAAATTTATTCTTGTAGTATTTCAACTTTATTCTAGTAATATTTCAATTTTATTCTCGTAGTATTTCAACTATTCTCGTAGCATTTCAACTTTATTCTCATAATATTTTGAATTTTTTTCTCAAAATATTTCTACTTTAATCTCGTAGTATTTTGACTTTATTCTTAGCATTTCGACTTTATTCTTGTAGTATTTTGGCTTTAATTTTGCAATATTTCGACTTTATTCTCATAATATTTAATTTTTTTTTTTCAAAATATTACAACTTTAATCTCGTAGTATTTCGACTTTATTCTCGTAATATTTCGGCTTTATTCTTCTTGTATTTCAACTTTATTCTCGTAATATTGTAATCTCACAGTATTTTGTCTTTATTCTCGTAGTATTTCGACTTTATTCCTGAAAAATGTTGACTTTATTCTCGTAATTTCGACTTTATTCTCATAATTTTGACTTTATTCTTGAAATATTTATCCATGTAATCTTATTTTATTATTATTTTTTTTTTTAACATGGCACTAAAATGCTGTTGTAAGTATGCAGCTATAGATAAGGGACAAGATCTGGGATGGATGGAAGAATGGAAGGAAGGAAAATACAAGACTTTTATGTGTTCTGGGTGATTTCCAGGTTGTTATAAATGGTTTGCCAGGGCATTACTAGGTGTTCTGGGTAGTTCCTAGTTCCTAGGCCTGCGATATTAATTGCGAAAGTTTTACGGAATTTTTTAGGGTATTGCCATGTCATTTCTAGGGTATTCTGGGAATGTTATTAATTTCTTGCACTAGCTCTGTGATGCGCGTCTGCGACTTACATAATCTCACATTACATAATCAAGTGTGGAAAGGTCACACGTGGTAAGTACTTTGTCTGTGAACTCTGGTTTAAAAAGGTAGGATAGGGCAAAAAACTCCATCTCATTTTCTCCTGCAACTTTAAAATTGCCCAACATGTTTGTTTTACCTTTTTTTTTTTTTTTTTTTGTAAAGGGTGTTTGACTTTCTTTGCATGTTCGCTTTGTAAACACTTCCGCCTATGTCACGTGTGACAATGTGACTATGTAATGCGTGAAGTCAAGCTAGTGCAAGACAAGCATTTGTAGTTAAAAAGTATATAAATTTGTAATTTTTTTTTTAAAGAAAATGACTGATTGTTTCACTAGATAGACCCTTATTCCTCTGCTGCTTAATTTCTGGAGATGAGGGTTTGGCAAAAGTGCATTTCAGCCTGTTCTGATTTTCCTCTAGAAAAGAAGTGAATTAAATGCAAATGGAAGCGGCAAGAAAGTGATTTTGAATGCCGTTGGTGTCCAACCACTGTACGGTCCCACAGTGGCCAGCAATACCATCTGCTGTTTGGATAACCTCTCACCCTGGGCCTTCCCTGGAACCCACACGGGCCACCTGCGAGCGTCCGTGACAGGTACTCACCAGCCAGCAGAGGACACAGGACTCAGATGCTCTCAGCCTAGCTGGAATTCCGAGCGGACCCTCGTAACCTACGGGATTACAAAATATCCCGCCCACTTGGAGAGGTTGAAGGGAGCGAGAGCAGAACAGATGTAGAGATTGAGGCTGCTGGGTGCCGAACAGAGACGCGGCGATCACGCAGAGACGGGGTTTAATTACTTCCTCCGCCCAGACACTCCTGCAGCAGTTGGCACCGCAAGCCCACTGCGACGTCTGATTGGAGGACTCAGAGTGAAGAAATTCGGATGCGTTGCCTTCAGGCGGTTGTTGCCTCATGCGTATCCGTTTAAGTGTTTTTAAAGTCAAACGAGAGGAATTAGAATAAGTGAATGAATTAAAACAAATGATTTGACAAAATTCATGGTTTGGGTACAATTTAGGGCCTCCCGCAGGGTAAAAAGCCCATTTGATTGTGTTTTTTGCTATTCCTGCATTCACTATGTAGGAAAAACATCACCTGTTTATTGCTGTTTTCTGAAAACAAAACAAAACAAAACAAAAAAAGAGGCCATTACATATAAAAAGATACAATTTTATTTGATCTGAAGATTATATTTGCAGATTAATTAGAATCTCTGAAATTTCTTTTGGTAAAAATGTTTACAGCTTTTGTATGTTTACGTTTATATATATATATATAGAAATAGTAATACGGAAAAAATTATAAAATAAAATACATACATAATACATATATTTAAAACAATGAAACAATTATAATTATTGATTGATTAATTATAACAATATTAAAATATTTTAAATTGTGAATTATTACTTGTTTACTTAAGATTTAATTTTTTTAAAGATTTAAGATGGTTTTTTGCTTTTATATTTATATATTACTGTACTAGAGAGAGAAAAAGGAACTTTATACTACTTATATTATATATATAGAGAGAGAATATATCTATAAAAAACTGAATATATAAATGTGAATCATGAATATACACTACCTGTCATGTGCCTGGTCTTTGTCTTCTGTATTCGTGTTTAAGGACTTTTATTTTGTAGTTTTTGTGTCTTATTGTTCCCTGCTTCCCTGTACCTCTGTTCCCTTGTTTGTTGCCATGGATCTTCATTGAACCACACCCACACCCTCATCAGTTACCCCGGTTACCAATTAGATCATTACCTCACCCTGTGTATAAATAGTCCTTGTCTTTCCCCTGTATTTTGTCAGTTGTTTAATGTCTGTGATGGTTGCTCCCTGTTCTTGCCTGGATTCTAAGGGTTCCCCGTTCTGGATAATTTGTTGTTTTCTTTGGATGTACAATAAACTCTTGCACATAGATCCTCGTCTCATCTCCGCTTCGTTACAGAACAACTGACCAACTATGGATCTAGCAGGAGTTTATCGCGACCCTCTGAGCACTCTTTGCTCAATTTTTCAAAACGGCCGACCGATCGAATATTATGTGGAGGAGTTCCTTTATTACAGCCAGCTAGTGCCTGGAGATGACACCAAAATAAAGGACTGTTTCTGGAGTGGACTCGATCCAGAGGTTAGTTTAAACTTACCGGATGAGGACCCCAGCTGGACCCTGTCACAGTATATAGACTTTGTTTTGCTGTTCTGTGAATCCCCTTTTTCTGTTAAGGAAGTAGAAAGGGTAATTCACAGCATGGTCGCCACTCCTGAGTCTCCTTGCAAGATGGCCGCCAGCCCAGACCCACTGCACAAGATGGCCGCCACGCCAGAGCCAGTCGCAAAGATGGCCGCCACGCCAGAGCCAGTCGCAAAGATGGCCGCCACGCCAGAGCCTGTCGCAAAGATGGCCGCCACGCCAGAGCCTGTCGCAAAGATGGCCGCCACGCCAGAGCCTGTCGCAAAGATGGCCGCCACGCCAGAGCCTGTCGCAAAGATGGCCGCCACGCCAGAGCCTGTCGCAAAGATGGCCGCCACGCCAGAGCCTGTCGCAAAGATGGCCGCCACGCCAAAGCCAGTCCACAAGATGGTCGCTGTCTCCAAGTCACGCCACATGATGACCCACGTGTTGGACTCACCCCTAATGGCTGTACGGACAGCTAAGATGGCGCTCCCTCTTGTTGCGGCAGCCACCCCTGATTCAAGTCAAGCTACAGGGCCGAGTCAAGCTACAGCAGCTGTTCCCCACGAGTCAAGCCAAGTCAATGTTGTTCCCGAGTCAAGCCATGTTGTTCCCGAGTCAAGCCATGTTGTTCCCGAGTCAAGCCATGTTGTTCCCGAGTCAAGCCATGTTGTTCCCGAGTCAAGCCATGTTGTTCCCGAGTCAAGCCATGTTGTTCCCGAGTCAAGCCATGTTGTTCCCGAGTCAAGCCATGTTGTTCCCGAGTCAAGCCATGTTGTTCCCGAGTCAAGCCATGTTGTTCCCGAGTCAAGCCATGTTGTTCCCGAGTCAAGCCACGTTACAGCAGATCTTCACAAGCCAAGTGACGTTATCGCTGCTGCTCTTCCCTTAATGGCAGTGGCCATGTGGTGTGTGTGGGCTACACACTGTGCTCCTGAGGTCACGCCTGTTCACAGGTCAGCCTCTGAGCTCTCGTCTGATCACAAGCCTGCACCAGAGCTCTCGTCTGGTCTCAAGTCTGCCCCAGAGGCCCCGTCTGGTCTCAAGTCTGCTCCAGAGGCCTTCCCCGTCGGAGAAGCTGCGCCAATGCCTCCAGAGGTGTCGGCGCCAGCCGTAGAACCTCTTACGGAGGGGGCGTTAACCACCAAACTCTCTGCTTCTCCCTTTTCCCTGTCTACATCCTCTGTCACTGTTCTCCCCAGGTCCCAGTCGATGACGCAGCCTCCTGTTCCGCCCCGGAGGGCTGCTCCGCCTCCTGTTCCGCCCCGGAGGGCTGCTCCGCCTCCTGTTCCGCCCCGGAGGGCTGCTCCGCCTCCTGTTCCGCCCCGGAGGGCTGCTCCGCCTCCTGTTCCGCCCCGGAGGGTTGCTCCGCCTCCTGTTCCGCCCTGGAGGGCTGCTGCGCCTTCTCCCTCTATTCTGTCTGCCTCCTCTGTCCCTGCTCTCCCCAGGTCCCAGAGCGTGATGCAGATTCCTGTTCCGCCCCGCAGGGCTGCTGCGCCTCCTGCTCCGCCTCCTGCTCCGCCTCCTGTTCCGCCTCCTGTTCCGCCTGGGAGGGCTGTTGTGCCTCCGGCTCTGCCCTTGGGGGCTCTAGTGTCGCTGGCTCTGCCTCCGGCTCCGACCTGGAGGGCTGTAGCGCCGTCTGTTCTGCCTCCGGCTCCGCCCTGGAGGGCTCTAGTGCCACCTGTTCTGCCTCCGGCTCCGCCCTGGAGGGCTCTAGCGCCGCCTGCTCTGCCTCCGGCTCCACCCTGGAGGGCTCTAGTGCCACCTGCTCTGCCTCCGGCTCCGCCCTGGAGGGCTCCTGAGCCTCCTGCTCCGCCCTGCTGGGTACCGCCTGCTCCACCGTGGAGGTCTTCTCTCATGATCTGGTGGTCCTCAGCTCCTCCCATCTGGCCGACTCCACCCTGGCCTCTTGCTCTGCTTCAGTCCCTTGTTTATCTCCCCTTACATGGACCTGGCCCTCCATCCCTTCCCCAGTTCTGCCTGAGCTCCTCCCCCTTCCTGGACTGGTATTTCTGTTTGGAGCGTCTGGAAGCCACTCTTTTGAGGGGGGGTTATGTCATGTGCCTGGTCTTTGTCTTCTGTATTCGTGTTTAAGGACTTTTATTTTGTAGTTTTTGTGTCTTATTGTTCCCTGCTTCCCTGTACCTCTGTTCCCTTGTTTGTTGCCATGGATCTTCATTGAACCACACCCACACCCTCATCAGTTACCCCGGTTACCAATTAGATCATTACCTCACCCTGTGTATAAATAGTCCTTGTCTTTCCCCTGTATTTTGTCAGTTGTTTAATGTCTGTGATGGTTGCTCCCTGTTCTTGCCTGGATTCTAAGGGTTCCCCGTTCTGGATAATTTGTTGTTTTCTTTGGATGTACAATAAACTCTTGCACATAGATCCTCGTCTCATCTCCGCTTCGTTACACTACCAGTCAAAAGATTTTTAATGTTTTTTTTTTTTTCTTTTTAAAGAATTCTCTTCTGCTCACCAAGCCTGCATTTATTTTATTCAAAATGCAGCAAACGCAGTAATATTGTGAAATAGTTTTACTATTTAAAATAACTGCTTTCTATTAAAAAAAATTGTATAAAATTGGATAAAATATACAAATATTTATATATTAGATAAAATAATACTGAATTAGACTAATAAAAATACAAGTAAAACAAAAAAAGCTAAAAAAAATATTTTAAAAATCCCCAAAAGTAATATAATTAAAAGTAACATTTTCTGATTTATTTCAATCAGTTATGTTATTTTTTACATTTTTCACTATATATATGTGTGTATGTGTGTGTGTAAAAAACAAAACAAAGGTGCCTTGCAACTAAATAAGAGTAGAAGTAATAAAATTAATAAAAAATAATACTGAAATAGAATTAGATTAAATAAAAAATACAAGTAAAATAAAAAAAGCAAAATAAAAATATTTGAAAAATCCCAGTAACAGAATTACTAAAAATAAAATGATAAAGAAAACTGAAAATCTAAAAATAAAAGATATTTCAAAATGAATACAAAAAAGTCTTAAATACTATAACACTGTTAAAAAAAAAAAAAAAAAAAAAAAATGTTTTTGCTAGTGTTACTGCTACACTTCTAAGTGAAAATATATTATATGTTACAAAATACAATATGATTGGTTAAGTACTGCATATTGGCATAGGTCACACTATCATAAATAAATAAATAAATAATCCCCAAAACTAATAAAATTACTAAAAGTAGAATTAAAAAGAAAACTGAAAATAAAAGATATTTCAATATGAATACAAAAATTAATAAATACTAAAACACTACGTACAAAAATAATAAAATAACACTGTTTTTCCTAGTGTTACTGTAAGATTTTGGCATGAAAATCTGATATTATATGATACAAAGTACAATATGATTTGTTAAGTACTGCATATTGCCATACAGTAGGTCACACTATTGTGCACTAAATAAATAAATAATCACAAAACCTAATAGAATTACTAAAAGTAAAATTATAAAGAAAAATGAAAATATAAAAATAAAAGCTAATTCAAAATAAATACAAAAATTAATAAACACTATAACACTATATTTAAAAAAATTAAATGTTTTTGCTAGTGTTACTGTAAGTCTTTGCATGTAAATATGATATTATATGATACAAAATACAATATGACTGGTTAAGTACTGCATATTGGCATATGTTACACTACTGTTCATCCATAAATGAATGAATAAATAAATAAGAATGTAAGTCTTAGTGTGTGTTTTTCAAAAAACAAAAAAAAAAAACAAAAAAAAAATAAAATAAAAATAAATCTAGAAATATGATAAAAACTTTTTTGTTTTTGTTTTTAAAATTACTGGAGAAAAGTACCAATTAAGAAAAGTGAAAAGTAAGCAAAATCCTTACTAGAAATATCAGACAGATGAAAAAAAAAAAAAAAAAAAAAAAAAACTCTTTTCCATAGTATGTCTGCTAACTTGCCTCATGCTGTTTGCTAAATGCACCGCATGTATAAACTTTCTAAAAGATCCCAAACTTTGAAATCCTGGCATATTAAAGTTGCTCCAAACCCTCAAGCACCATATTTTTCTCATTTATTCAAAAGTACCCATAATCCTCCTGTAATGCATAAAGGTTCTATTGGGAATTTTAGAAGCAGCATTCACTACCGTACCCCCGAACAGATTGTTGGCAACACCGATAACATCCACGACGGGATGTCCAATCCAAGATTATACACGCCCATATGCCGGCCTTCTCTCTCCTGTGGGACGTCAGTGATAGACAGCGCGGCTTTCACAGACGCTCCACCTCAGTCTTTCTCTGACTGCTACTGGAAAAAAGTAAGAAGTGAAAATGGCTACCTCATCTATTAAACACAAGCATGGCAGGCTGGGAAAGAGAGATGGAGGTGAGGAACAGAGAGTAAGGAAGACAGCTGAGAAAAGAGAGAGGCTGGGGGAAAGTGAGAGACAGAAATGGAGAGGAAACCGGAAAAAAAAAAGATATATCGAGAGGTAGAGAGAGAAATATCAGTGGGAATGGAGGCAGGTTGGCTGGTCTGTGACAGCGCTGATGGATGATGTGTTGAATATGGCCTTTTCAAACTAAAGGTACAGGGCTACTCTCTCCGAAGATACTGGTCTAAATCATCCAGCACTTCCTGTTACCCTCACACACACTCTCATGAGCATGTTTGGTGTGTGTGTGTAGCCCATATGGGGGTGAATTGTGTTTAATTGTTATTGTTACCAAAAAAAAAAAAAACTCCTCATATTAAATGGATAATTCACCAAAAAATGAAAATTACCTCATGATTTACTCACCCTCAAGCCATCCTAGGAGTTGTATTAAAAAATGTCCTGATTTATAATGGCAGTGAATGGCTGTTGAGACTTTGACGTCCAATAAAGTGCATAAATTCATCATAAAAAGTGCTCCACATGGCTCTTAAATATCCATGGCTCTTCATTGCAGTTAGCAGAAGCTAGAGATTACAGTTTATAAAGTTTTAAATGTGGATATTTTTCTTACACAAAGGCATTGATTCACTTCAGCCGTGTGGAACACTTTTTATGATGGATGGATGCACTTTATTGGACTTCAAAATCTCAACAGCCATTCAGTGCTGTTATAAAGTATGGAAGGACCCCAGTTGTATCCATCTGAAAGAAGAAAGTCATATACACCTAGGATGGCTTGAGGGTACACTATCCCTTTAACTTAAAAAATACATACAGATGAAGTCAAAAGTTTACATACACCTTTGCAGAATCTGCAAAATGTTAATTATTTTACCAAAATAAATAAATTTGAAGATTAGGGTAAATTTAACTTATTTTGTTCCATGTATCTTCTGTAGAGCAGTACTAAATGAAAAAAAAAAAAAAAAAAAAGTTCAATCTGTTCAAAAGTTTTCACCCCCCGGCTCTTAATGCATCTGGTTTCCTTCTGGAGCATCAGTGAGCGTTTGAACCTTCTATAATAGTTGCATATGAATCCCTCAGTTGTCCTCAGTGTGAAAAGATGGATCTCAAAATCATGCAGTCATTGTTGGAAAGGGTTCAAATACACAAAAAATGCTGAAAAACCAACAAATTTGTGGGACCTGAAGGATTTTTCTGAAGAATAGCAAGCAGTTTAACTCAGGGCAAACAAGGGACTCATGAACAACTATCACTTAAAAAAAAAAAAAAAAAAAAAAAACACAACTGTGGATCATTCAGGTAACAACACAGTATTAAGAATTAAGTGTATGTAAACTTTTGAACAGGGTCATTTTTATAAATTCAGCTATTATTTTCTTGTGTGGACTGTATGTAAACATCTTTTATGTGAAATACCTTGTTCAGGTCAAAAAAAATTTTAATTAGGTGCAAAAAAAAAAAAAAACCTTCTCTTTTTGATTAGACGATGAATGTCCCTTTAACATCGCATTGAAAAAGTGTGCTTAGAAAGCAGAAGTAAAATGTTAAGTTAAAGAGCAGAGATTGGCTGCTTTTTGCAGAGAGCTGCTCTTTCCTGTGAAAAGCTTACAGGACATTACAGCGCTACTGAGCCCAAGTGTGAGAAATCCTTGCTGAGGCGGCTTTTCTGAAGCGTCAGAAGTAGCGCATTGCCTCTCTCTGTGTCCAAAGGCGACAAACCTCGCTGTGTGAAATCATTCTGCAGGACTCTACATGAGTGCTGGGATTCAAGTCAACATTGAGCTTGTTGCTGCATCAGATGTCACAGCTGGATATATCTAAAATATGAGCTGATCTTATGGCCCTGCTCTTTTGACCTGAGTCACTAAATAATCACCTACTGGTTACCCACAACACTTTAGTGCAACGCACTAACAACCACTTAGAACACATTAGCAACTGCAGAGCAACATACTAAAAACCAGTCAGAAACCACATAGTAACACAATTAAAGGAGAAGTCCACTTCCAAAACAAAGATTCACATACAATGTATTCACCCCATTGTCATCCAAGATGTCGTAAAGTCGTAAAGAAATTATGTTTTTTGAGGAAAACATTTCAGCATTTTTCATAATGGACTAATATGGTTCCCCGATTTTGAACTTCCAAAATGCAGTTTAAATGCGGCTTCAAATGATCCCAAATTTGGTTGTAAATGATCCCAGTCGAGGAAGAAGGGTTTTATCTAGAGAAACGATCACTTATTTTCATTTAAAAAAAAAATACAATTTAAGTTCTTTTTATTCTCAAACGCTCATCTTGCCTCGCTCTCGTTGAACTCTGTGTATTCTGGCTCAAGACAGTTAGGGTATGTCGAAAAACTCATATTTTCTCCCTCAACTTCAAAAATCATTTTAAAATCACCCTACATCGCTGCAGAAGTACCGACCCAGTCTTTGCAAAGTGAACATGCAAAGAAGATCAAACACCCTTAACAAAAAAGGTAAAACAGCGATATAAGACAATTTTAAAGTTGAGGGAGAACATGAGATGGGAGTTTTTCGACATACCCTAACTGTCATGAACCGGAAAAAAACAGTCCAGGTAGAGTAAGACAAGACGAGCATTTGACATTAAAAAGTATATAAATTGTATTATTTTTATGAAAATAACTGATCGTTACGCTAGATAAGACACTTTCTCAGCTGGGATCATTTACAACCACATTTGAGATATTTCAAAGTCGCATTTAAACTGCATTTTGGAAGTTCAAAATCGGGAAACCATTTCAGTTCATTATATGGAGAAAAATGCTGAAATTTTTTCTTTAAAAAACATAATTTCTTTACGACTGAAGAAAGAAAGACATGAACATCTTGGATGACAAGGGGGTGAGTACATCATATGTGACCACAAAACCAGTCTTATGTTGCACGACTATATTTGTAGCAATAGCCAAAAATACATCGGATGGGTAAAATTTATCGATTCTAGATTTTCAAATAGTTGTATCTCAGCCAAATATTGTCCTATCCTAACAAACCATACATCAACGGAAAGCTTATTTATTCAGCTTTCAGATCTTTCAGAAATCTCAATTTCAAGAAATTTACACTTATGACTGGTTATGTGGTCCATGGTCACATATGTGAATGTTTGTTTTGGAAGTGGACTTCTCCTTTAATGATTTTGAACACCCTAGTAACCGCATAGCAACTCTTTGAAGTTGTGGGTGGGCTTATTTGACCTGTGTTAGTAAGCAAACAATTTAGAAATTATACAAAATATGGAAACACACTAAATACCATTCAGAACAGCAGCTACAGCATAACACATTAAAAAAAAAAAAACAGAACTTTTTAGAAACCAGCAAACACAGAACAATTATTCAGAACATCCTAGCAACTGCACAGCAACACTGTAAAACCCTAACAAAACACCCTAGCAACAACATAGCAATACTTTAAAAACACCTTAAAACACCCTAGTAACCTCCTGAACTGGTGGGTGGGTTTTTCACCTGTGTCAGTCAGCAACCGCCAACTAATTATTCAGAACACCCTAGCAACTGCATAGCAACAGAAAAACACCATAGTAACTGCATAACAGTGCCCTGAACTAGTGGGTTGGTTCTTTTACCTGTGTCAGTAAGCAACCACCTAACAATTATCCAGAACACCCTAGCAACTGCATAGCAACACTCTAAAACCTCATCAAACACCCTAACAACCACAGAGAAATACTCTTTGAACTTGTGGGTGGGTTCTTGTACCTGTGTTCATAGGCAACCACTTAGCAATTATTCAGAACATGCAACTACACAAACAACACTCTAAAAACATTTCAAAACAGTGTAGAAACCGCACAGCAACACTGTAAAATTCTGTCAACACCTTAGCAACAACATAGCAACACTCTAAAACACCTCAAAACACCCTAGCAACCACCCGAACTGGTGTGTGTGTGTTTTTTTGACCTGTGTTAGTAAGCAACCACCTAGCAATTATCCAGAACACCCTAGCAACTGCATAGAAAAACTCTAAAAACATCCCAAAAAGGCCTAGCAACTGCATAGCAATGCCCTGAACTAGTGAGTGGGTTATTTTGACCTGTGTCAGTAAGCAACCACCTAACAATTATTCAGAATACCCTAGCAACTGCATAGCAACACAAAACACCCTAGCAACCGCATAGCAATGCCCTGAACTAGTGTGAACTAGTGTAAAAAATACCCTAAAACACCCTAGCAACCACACAGCACCAACCTAAATACTGTTCAGGACATCTTAGGCAAGCACCTAACAATTATTCAGTATACCCTAGCAACACAAAACACTCAAGCAATGCCCTACCTGACAGCACACACACATCTGGGAGACATCTATTTGACGTCTGCATTTACATCCGGAAGACATTTTTTTTTGTACAGTTTTTACGTATTTTTTTGACCTGTGTTAGTAAGCAACCACCTAGTAATTATCCAGAACACCCTAGCAACTGCATAGGAAAACTCTAAAAACATCCCAAAACAGCCTAGCAACTGCGTAGCAATGCCCTGAACTAGTGAGTGGGTTTCCTATCAAATGTCAAATATACTCTATCTATCTATTAGATGTCTTTAAGATGTTTGTGATTTAGAATGTATGTAAAACTGACATCTTACAAACGTCTGCCAGATGTTTGTACACAGCAGATGCTTTCCAAATCAAGAGATCTTTAACAGACATCTTGGAGACGTACATGTGCTATCTGGGCACGTACACCACAAAGATGTCTATTTGACGTCTGCATTTACATCTGCAAGACGTATTTTTTTAGAGTGTTTGCTCATCTGCAATACATCTATGGGACGTTTCCTATAAGAAGTCAAATAGATGTCTTTAAGATGTTTGTACATAGCAGATGATTTCCAGATCAAGAGATCTTTAACAGACATCTTGCAGACATACGCGTGCTATCTGGGAATAGCAACCACGTAGCAACACCATGAACTGGTGGGTGGGTTTTTTTCTGACCTGTGTTAGTATGCAATTATCTACAACACCTTTAATACTACAACTCCCTAGAAACTGCATAGCAACAATGTAAATCCCCACAGAACACCCTAGTAACCGCATACACACTAAAAAAAAAACTTAGTACACCATAGCAACCGCATAGCAATGCCCTGAACCTGTCAGTGGGTTCTTTTGACCTGTATCTGTAAATAACCACCTAGCAATAATTCAGAACACCGTGGCAACTATATAGCAACACTCTAAAACATCTCAGAACACCGTAGCAACCACAAATACACATAACACCCTAACATCATGGCGGTGACTTGTATGGCAATGCACAGACAAGCCCTTAATTTCTTTCGAAAACATAAAAAGCTAGTTCTTTGTATGTCATGTATTTTGTCTTAATCTTTTGGGAAAATAAATAAATACATACTAGCAATGTTTGTGTGTGGCATGTGCGAGTGTGTACTTTGTTCGTCTAGCGGGCTTATCAACATTCCAGTGTGACCGGGGTTTAACAGGGTATGAACGTCTATGTAATTGGCATGCCTCGCTGATGTGTAATTTTGCTTGTCAAGGAGATTGACGTTTATTAAATTTAGCTAACACTCCAACCGTTCTTCTTTTCTCGGGGAACTCGAGAGTGGCAGGCCGAAGACGAGCGAATAACCAAAGCTCCAGCATAACACTTATTGACCAGATAAACAAACCAACTCAAATTTGAATTTAAAATGAATATTTATAAACGAACACAAACTGAGATATAAAACAACTCGTATTTTCATAGCCCGTTTTCTCCCTCTAATGGGAGTGTGTTTATCAGTGACTAACAGGAAGTAATGAGACACAGTTTGTTGGAATTGCTTTAACTGATTTTGTTTGAAAGATTCACTCTTGTGCAAAAAAACTACATAGTATTACAATTCGTTTCCCTCTACTGATCAGGGAAATATTGTAGTCAATGGTCCATGAACGCTCTGCAAAAAGCTTTACGTTTGAACTACTTTTGAATCAACAACTAACCCATCTTAATTGTCATCTTAATGCCTTTTATTTATGGTGCATTTAACTTATAATTGTAACAGCTTGATGAGAAAACGGCTAAACGTGTAAAACGGATAACTGCAGTAGCTAAGAAGTAGATTATACTGACTTGCCCATCCCAAAAACAGTGGGAGCTGGAGGAGAAATGGAAAAAAATATAAATTATGCATCTTGTGAATAGCACTGAGCCAGATTATTTCTCTAGCGGTGATGTCAGTTAGTTTAGAACTCTACAAAGGAAGCTGTGGAGAAGAAAGAAAGAAATAATCTCTGACTCGCTTATAGTGAGACGAAAGGCGCAGAAAGAGACAAACACAACATAAACCCTCAGCTTCATTTTTTATTAAAGTACAGCATTAATAAGTACAAAAAATAGGTCAAGCATTTGTTACTTTGCTCATTTGAGGGTGTCAATATCAGTGCATTTATGGATATGTTTGGTGAGATCATGACATTTAGTAATGCAGTATCTGAAGAAAAAGTTCACCTCAAAATTAAAATTCTGCTTATTTACTTACCCTAATGTCATTTCTGACGTTTCTTCATGAAACTCAATAGAAAAACCCATTTCCACCTCAGAGAAAAAAAAATCATGTTTGTGAGATAAACTTCAAAATCAGAAATAAAGTCGTAATTTAATACAATACTATATAGTTTCATTGCGAGATACATTGCAGCTGTGAGATACAAAGTTACATTGTGAAATATGAACAGTGTTGGAAAGGTTACTTTGTAAATGTTACAGATTACAAGTTACCCACCTTAAAATGTAATAAGTAGTGTAACCATTTTGATTACTTTTCTAAATTTCTAACAAATGTTTTCAACTGTTCATTGTTTTCAATCAGTTCATCAACTCTCAGATCGTAGCCTAAAGCTTTCAGGTTTTAATTAGACATTTTTTTTCTCAGTAACCATAAAAGATAGTTACATTTATTTTTTTAGGTAAATAACTTAACACTGATACATGTATCTTGTTACTTCCCAATACTGGGTATGAAGTTGCTATTATGAGCTATGAAGTCTCAGTTTTAAGGAAAAAGCTCAAAATTGTGAGATGTTAAGTCACATTGTGAAATTTTGTCACAATTAGACGCATACTGTGAAACATAGTTGCAATTACAAGACAAAATAGTGACATGTAACAAGATAGATCATGAGAAGCACTGTAGTCAGAATGAAACAGTCGCTAAATAAAGCAGCAATAATGAGAAATAGTTGTGAGAAATAGTCACAATTATGAGAAAAATTACATGAGATAAAGTCACAAGTTATTAAATCTAATAAAAAAGTTCACAATCATGAGATATAGTCACATTTATTTATAAAGTCGCAATTATTCGAAAAAAAGTTACATAACTATCATTGTGGCTTTATATATAAAGATAAAGTCGCATCACAAGTTATAAAGTCTAATAAGAAAGTTCACAATCATACGATAAAGTCACATTATTAAAGTTACAATTATGGAGAAAAAAACTTTTCAATCATGAGAAATAATGTCACAATTATGAGAAACAGTTACACTGTGAGAAAGTCGCAATTTCCAAGAAAGAGTTAGAGTACATCATTACGAGGAAAAGCTACATCATAAAGTCACAACACAAGTTAAAGTCTATAATAAAAAGTTTGCACTCTTAAGATATAAAGTTACAATAAGATATGAAGTCGCAATGATAGTAAAAAGTTGCAATCTTGAAATATAAAATCGCAACTGCAAGGAAAAAAGTTGCAATCATAGAAGTTACATTGTGAGATAATTACGATAAAAAGTTACATCATGAAATATAAAGTCAAATCACAAGTTAGAAAGCAGATCATTTAAATGTTCACAATCGTGAGATATAATCAAATTAATATATAAAGTTGCATTTATGGGGGGGAAAAAAAAAAGTGCAATTGTGATGTAAAGTCACAATTATGAGAAAAAGTTACATCATTACAAGAAAATGTTACATCATGAGATATAAAGTCAAAAGTCTGTAATAAAGTTTGCAATCATAAGATACAAAGTCAAATCACAAGTTAGAAAGCCTAAAATATTGATCGAGAGTTCAATTTAAAATTAGAAAAATAGTCACAAATAGGGGTAGACCAATTCGTGTTTTTTGTGTTTTTCAGGGCCGAGGCTGACACCAATTATTATAGATCAGGTAGACCGATAACTGATATTTTGATATTTTGATATAAATGTCTGATGTAAAAATGACAATTAATGTAAAAATTAAGAATAACGAGCACTCTGACAAAAACTTTCTTTAAATGCTTTTAAATTATTTTATCATCAAATCGGTTTTGAAAATGGCCGATACCAATATGATGAATAACATCTTAAATTATGGTCTGTTCTTCAGGTTTAGATGACTTATAAGTAAGAGATAAAGTCACAAGTTATAAATTCTAATAAAAAAAAGTTAACAATCGTGACACATTCATAAATTAATACATAAACGTGCAGTTATGAGAAAAAATATGCAATTGTGAGATATAAAGTCGCAATTATGAGGAAAAAACATTGCAATCCTGAGAAACAGTTACTCTGTGAGGTATAAAGTCACAATTGCAAAAAAAAAGTTACATCGTTATAAGGAAAAGTTATATCATGAGTCTATATGATGATCATCAATAAAAAAAGTTTGCATTCATGAGATATGATCTCACATTAAGATATAAAGTCACAATGATAATAAAAGTTGCAATCTTAAAATATAAAATTGTGAGGGAAAAAAAGTTGCAATCATGGTATAGTTATGTTGTGAGATAATGTTGCAATTACAAGAAAAGGTTACATCATGAGATTTAGAAGGCCTATAATAAAAAAAGTCACAATCGAGACATCAATATAAAGTTGCAATTACAAGAAAAATTGTCACAACAGGGTCGACCAATATGTGTTTTTCAGGGCTGATGCCGATACTGATTATTACAGATAAAGTAGACCAATAACTGATATTTTTAACCGATATATATATGTATATGTCTGGTGTAAAAAATGAAAATGAACATCAAAATTAAGAATAACAAGGGCTCTGACAAAAACTTACTTTAAATGCTTTTAAAAAAATTTTATTGGCAAATCAGTTTTGAAAATGGCCAATACCGATAACCAAAAAAAAAAAGCTTAATATCGGTGCTGATAATCAACCAGGCTGATAATCAGCTGACCCCTGGTCACAAGCCAGAACTTGGTTAATAACACTTTAAATTATGGTCTGTTCTTCAGGTTTAGAGTACTTATAAGTAAGAGATAAAATCACAAGTTATAAAGTCTCATAAAAAAGTTCACAATCATGGAATATACTTAAATTAATACATGAAGTTGCAGTTATGAGAAAGAAATGTGCAATGTTACGTCATTATGATAATATGTTATATTATGAGATATGAAGTCACATCGCAAGATATAAAGTCATATTAGGATATAAAGTCACATTAGAATATAAAGTCACAATAATAGTAAAAAAAAAAGTTGCAATCTTGAAATATAAAATCGCAATTGTGAGAAAAAAAGGTTGCAATCATGGTGAAGTTACCTTGTGAGATAATGTTGCAATTATGAGAAAAGTTTACTTTATGAGATTTAAAAAGCCTATAATAAAGTCGCAATCGAGAGATCAATATAAAGTTGCAATTGCAAGAAAAATAGTCACAAGTAGGGGTCGACCAATATGTGTTTTTCAGGGCCGATGCTGATACCGATTATTACAGACCAAGCAGACCAATAACCGATATTTTACATTTTACATTTTACTTTTATATTTACATAAATATAAAAATGCCTACATGTCATAACGGATAGTCAATCACTATCTTATGTGAGCTGTTTTTGGTTTCACTTTCGCTTTAGAAAACGATCAAGTTCAGCAAGGAGGGGAGAGTTTTCAAAGGGGTTGCACAGTAACTCATTTGAGTGGGCTCGGCCCGTGAATGCCCCCTTTTGCGCCAGCTCTGCTCTCTGGAGAAGCATTCAGCATTTGTTCTCACAAATTCCGCCATGTAAATGGCGCGAGCGCAACTGGCTCTTAAAGGGAATGGGAGCTGAGACTCTGATTGGTTTAATGCACGTTACGCCCAAAACACACCCACGACTCATTAAGAGAATAGGGACAACCCTTTTAGACCATGCGCCCGGCGCCGAACATTTTTCCCATCCTTAAAATAGCAAAAGTGGATTCAGACATGCCCCAAGTGCACCTGCGCCGTGTGCCTTAGACCATGCGCTTAGATCGCTAAAATAGGGCCCATAAAGTCACAATGATAGTACCTGGTGATTCCAGTACCTGGTCTGTTCTTCAGATTTAGAAGTCTTGAAAAATGTATTTATTTATCCATTCATCTCTCCATCCATCCTATTTAGAGCTTGGCTGTCAAAGTAACTATAAACTGTCAATATATGAAAGAAAGCAAAGAAGACATCTCAAAAATCCTCCTTTTTGTGTTCTCTAGAAAAAAAAAAAAAACAGCATACAGGTTTGGAACGACATGAGGGTGAGTAAACGATGTCAGGATTTTCATTTTTGCATGAGCTATCCCCTTAAGATTCTGTTGTGTAATTGAATAACAGCCTGATAATGAATAACTCCACTGGCTTTACACTAAACATGAAGTAACCCAAGGCCACCATCTCATCGCGCCAGACTCTGGGCTGCATTCAAGAGTCACAAATCAATGTGAAGTCTGAACACAGGCACAGGTGATTCACCTCGGCTCCTGCTGAATAATGCATGAGTCACCTGAGGAATCCATTCACTATTTTGTCTCTCTGCAGCATTAATAAGCATGACGCCGATACAACAGGCAAATAACGTTTCATTCATTATGCAAACACCTGGGGATGCCGCTGCGGATTCACCGCTCTCTCAGAGGAGCGCCGGTGACTGGAGTTCCCGTTCGGCGGCGTTTTGTCAAAGTTGCTGATGAACTTTAATAGATCCGGAGCAGCACCCCTGAGGCTTTCTGCATTCGTTTTATTGTTGTTTGCTTTACCTGTTTAATTAAATATGCAGTGGCTGGCAACTGGCAACCTCAACAGAGAAAAATAAGGGACATACATATACATATATATATATATATATATATATATATATATATATATATATATATATATATATATATATATATATATATATATATATATATATGTAATCAGAATAGACACCCACACACACTATGAAAAGCCAAACAGGAAATAATTATATTAATTACATAAAATCTGAATACATAAATATCAGTTGCAATATATAATTGTAAATCGACATGCATATTTATAAACCTTGAGTATATAAATGCATACATGAATATATATTCTACAAAAAACTATATAAATGCTACAAAAAGGAACACAAAGAATACAGTGCTACACAGTTTAATGCCTACAGCTATAAAAAGATTGTGATTGATTAAATTAAGTGTTAAAATGCTTTCGAAATGCAATCAGTTTTATTTTGGCTCACTGATGTGCGACTTCATTACATCTGTTGTAAAGATAAATGAATTTTAATGTCATACCAAAGTGTTGCACACCGCTGCACATGTATCAGTTTAGCTCTTACCTCGGCAAATTATAACTCTAGACAATGTGACTCTACGTATTTCAAGATGATGCCTTTATGTGCTTTGTATTTTAGACATTTTATTGCCATAGCAACAAAACCAGGGAAAATATGCATCAATGAAATGAACAAAAAGCCTGAGTGAAAGTGGGTGGATTGCCTTTGTTTCACAGTTTACATTTCATTTAAGATTTAACAGCACAACCAAAAACCGCAAAAAGCAAAAAAAATTGCTTTGCAATATTGTAAGTAAAATCATTGTCACTGTATATTCATCTACCTACCTATTTATTTATTTATTTATTGTTTAGAAACGCTCAGATTTAGTGTAGATTAGGAGTTTTTTTTTTTTTTTTTAATAAGAAGTCTATTTTCTGCACAAAGGCTGCATTCATTTGAGGAAAAATACAGTAAAAACAGTAATATTGTGAAATATTATTGCAATGTAGAGTAACTATTTTCTATTTAAGTATATTTACAATTTTAATTTATTCCTGTGATACAAAGCAGAATTTTCAGCATCATTACTCCAGTCTTCATAATTTATTTTATTTAATAAAAAAAAAACCCAAATTAAATATATTAAATATAGTTCTTCAGTTCTTCATATACATACATATATATGTATATATATAGGGGGAGAGAGAGATGATGTCAGTACATTTATATTCTATGTTTATATTGTAGTTAAAAATACTAATAAAATCTGAATGCAATTAAACAATCAAATTTATTTAGTTATTTATTTATTTTTAAGGATTATTTGATGAGCAGTTAAAGAATTAAATTGTTAAATGAAAAATATAATTTCTCTCTCTCTCTCTCTCTCTCTCTATACATATATATAAAATTTATTTATTTAAAAATTGTATTGTATGTTTATATTGCAGTTAACTAAACAATCAAATTTATTTATTTATTTATTTTTAAGGATTATTTGATGAATAGTTAAAAGATGAAATTTTATTTTTAAATGAAAAAACTAAATATAATTATGTACATTTTTTGTGTACATTTTGGGTTATTTTTTTGAAAATAAAAATGGTTATATCTACAGAAGTCTATGGAACGTGAAACCTTTGAAGCTCAATATCTCAAAAGTGCTTAGAATGCAGATAGAACCTTATAATTCTAAGGCAACAATATCTATAAGATGCTATCGGCACATTTCTATTGTTGTTAAAATTACTAATGAAATCTAGCTGCAATTAAACAATCAAGATGCTATTGTATTTGCTTCTGCATTTTGTTGGAAAATATAGCACTAAAACTGGCATAAAACACTCTTCCTTTAGTTGCACTTGGCAACTCTAATTGTGAGAATGGAGGTATAGTCACTTTTCTCCATGGGTTTTGGAGGAATTCTGGGGAGAATTGCTTCTTGCTCGGAAGCCAAACACCATTCTTCGCTCTTTTTTGTTCGCACCGAATCGGAGACTTTGTGGTAGAAAACACATCTGCTGCTTTTGGACTTGAACTGCGCTTTTGTGTAACTGTACGTCGGGGGAAAAAACAAAGCAAAGCGTAAGAGAGGGTTAGAGAGACCGAGCGAGAGAAAGCATTTAAACAAATAAATAAAACACACAGCTGAAAATATAGGGCAATGAATATTCATGCCCTTGTGTGCTCTGACAAGCAAACTGAAATGGCTTTTCTGTGTCTGCAGACATGCACCCTGTTCCTTTTGTCTGCTAACAGTATTTGCCCGATTGCGTTTTCCGTTTGTGAATGGTTTGTTTGCTAAGAGCCTGGCACCCATTTAAAGACACTGCTAAATCCTCCATCATGAAGAAGAGAAGAAAGCGAAACAATGAGCAGGGTAATGTGGTACTGGTGTATCAGCCGCTTCTTCTCAATAGACCTTCTACAAGGGATGTTTGTCTGCTGTAATCTTCTGGATTTGTTTCAAAAGTAGGAAGTAGAACGGGCTTCACTTGAAGTTGTAAATGGCAAAAAGGCAACACGCTGTGCCGCAGACACCGGAATAAAGCTCTTCATTTGAAGAAAAGAAATACGACACCAGTTGTTTTATTTTCGAGGATATCTCTGATTCCCAGTGTCAGACGTTAAGAAATAATTTATCAAAGAGCAGCACAATGCTGCGTAGTCTCATGTCGCTTTCTATTTCATGTGTGCATAGCTGCCTTTTGAAAGCTATATGTTGTAATACAAAAATAGTATGTAAGCATTAAAACGGGAGCTAGCTGTCACATTCTTTTTGAGTCAAAAGTGCAATTAGACAGATGTGTCAACATGCACTTTTTTTTTCTTTCTATTTTTACTTGTAATGACAGGTTCTCATAGTGACAAGCTATCCTATATACAGTGTGTCAACATGCCCCACTTGTTACTATTTATTTAGCCAAGTACACCTTTAAACATAAATCACCACCTGGTCAAGAATGTCTGACAATCCTATACAAATATATATTTTATTATTTTATAAATGTATCAAAACTAGTAATTTATTTTAAGTATATTCTTATTAAGTACAGTATAAATAATATTAAACTATATTAAAAATGTAATTGAAATATATATTAAAATACATCCATTAAATACATATTAAAAATACAATTATATAGAATGACAGAACGATAGATAGGTAGAACGATAGAACATAGAACGCTAGATAGATAGATAGATAGATAGATAGATAGATAGATAGATAGATAGATAGATAGATAGATGTATTACACAGTGTAATTGAAATGTACAAATATATATATTAAGTATTAAAAATAATATATATATATATATATATATATATATATATATATATATATATATATATATATATATATATATATATTCCATTTGTATATATTATATATATATATATATATTCCATTTGTATTATATAAAATAAATAATATATAAATATAAATATAAATATTTAACCCTAATATAACCATTAATTTATTTAAAGTGTTAAGTAAGTTCTTCTTATGTACAGTAATATTAAAGTATCTATACAACAAAATTGAAATGTACAAATATATAATATATTAAACATACAATATATATATATATATATATATGAATGACTAATTTAGACATTATATCATACATTTTTGACAATCATAATTTATTATTTAATGTATTAATTAATATTCCATTTATTTTATTTTTGTATATAAAATAATATAAATATTTTAACCCTAACCATAACTATGAATTTATTTAAAGATAATATTAAACGTTTGTTACAATGTTATTATATATATATATATATATATATATATATATATATATATATTTATATATATTATATATATATATATATATATATATATATATATATATATATATATATATATATATATATATGTTTACATTAAATTATACAATTTATATTATATAAAATAATATAAATAATATAAACATTTTAGATTATATAAATTAATATAAAATAAATATAAAATTTACATAATACTAAATATATTAAAATCTAATTTTATTAAAAGTATTAACATTTGTATAGTATTACATATATTATTAAGTATAGTATAAATATCAAGTAGTGATGTAAATACAACAATATAACATGATACAGATATATTGTATAGAATGAATATTTTCATTATACAGTAATTTACAATAATTAGTCAAAATTAATGATTTAGGTATTTGTGTTTTTTTGTTTTGTTTTGTTTTGTTTTTTCTCGTAACATAAATAGGACTTATGAAATTACTGCTGTGTGACTGTGTTGAAATTCCACTTCATGTCATTCCTTTTCTAATTTCTATTAAGTGTAAACAGTGTGTCTGTTTAATTTTCTTGCTCATTTTATAAAAAAACTCAAATCTTACCTGTTCTATTTTAGATGCGTTACGTCTGTAAGTTTCTGTGCCCTTGACTTTCACATCTCGGTTGTGTTTTACCTCAAAGACGTATCCTCATCCTCTTGGGCATCCATTCTCAGGCTTTCAACAGAAATCCAGAATTTCTCTATAGGTGAAAAGATCAAAGCAAAAAGAGACGAGAGAAGGTGAGAGAAAGTGCGAGAGCGAGAAAATGAATTTCACGTACGACCCTAAATAAAGACAGTTTTTGCTCTCTTTGTTTGCACGATTGTACAACGGCCTTCCTTTTCTCAGAAACTCTGATTTTTTTTTAATACCCAATCCGTGTCTAGTCACCTTGGATCATCAAAAACAAATGCACTGTATTAAAAATTACAATTTCTTTTCCCTTTACAACTTTAGGGTTTCACATCTGGATGAATATTTAACATCTTGAGTAATACCGGATCCTTAACAATGTATAAAAACCTCCGGAAGAAACGACGGCTTGTTGAAATCGTTAGAGCAAGAGCAGAGGTGGAATAAAAAATCATCAAATCCATTTTGCCCACTCAGGCAGGAAGACGGGACTAGAGCGCCCATATCCTTATGAGAGTAAATGATTTCTTCCATCTCTGCTTCAAGGTTATCAGAACTGAACACAGGCCCCAGTTCTCTGCGGGGCTTCTGTTTTCAGGGCATTGTGCGGAGGAAATGAAAGAGATACTATCAGCCTCGCCACCGGATCACCGTGCGAACGCTCATAATGTTTCTGTCAGCCGTCCGATGCGGCTCCACTTCTCTTATGAATCATTTAGACTTATGTATGTCCCTAAACATGTAAACAAAGCCTGAGCTGAAGCGGCAGGTTTTTGGTCATGCGCTGTTAAGTTTAGCTGAGCGTCTGAGGGGGCTAGTTGTTTTGTGAATTTGTTATGCTCATAATTTTCAATGATAAGGGAGGAGAGAACTCAATGGGCTGATTTCTTTAAATAAATCTGTGGTTTAAAACAGTGTTAAGCCAAAGGTTTGCTTGGGGTTTTGTTTGCTAAATTTGGGAACCTTTCAAATTGTTCTTGAAATGTGGAGGAGCTGGAAATGTGTTGATAGAAGACTAAAAAAAGAGGTGATATTGATACTCAAATATTGAGAATACTGTTCAAAATTTTGGAATCAGTAAGACTTGTAATGTTTTTTTAAAGATGTCTCTTATGCGCATTAAGGCTGCATTTATTTGACTGTGATGCAAAGCTGAATTTTCAGCATCATTACTCCAGTCTAAAGTGTCATAAGATCATAAATCATTCTAATATGCTGATTTATCATTAGAATTATCCATGTTGGCAACAGTTGTGCTGGCTTTTTTTTTTTTTTTTTAGCCTGTGACACTTCTTTTTTTTTTTTTTAATTCTTTGATGAATAAAAAGTTAAAAAGAACAGCATTTATTCAAAATATAAATATTTTCTAACAATAAAAGTCTTTGCTATCACTTTTTATTAATTTAACACATCCTTGCTGAAAAAAAGTATTAATTTCTTTCCAAAAAAGAAAGAATAAAAATGTACTGACCCCAAACTTTGGAACGGTAGTTTTTTTTTTTACTTTTTATTCATCAAAGAATCCTGAAAAGTATCACAGGTTCCAAAAACAATATTAAGCAGCAACATTTTCCAACATTTATAATAATTAGATTTCTGAAGGATCATGTGACACTGAAGACTGGTGTAATGATGCTAAAAATTCAGCTTTGATCACAGGAATAAATCTGATTATAATGTATAGATTTTAAAAGAATTTTTTTTTTTTTTCCCATCGTAATAATATTTAACAATATTTATATGTTTTCTGTATTTTTGATTAAATAAATGGACCCTTTATGAGCATAAGAACCTTCTTTAAAAAACATGATCGCAAATTTTTGGCAGTGTATATGCAATTACAAAAAAAAAAAAAAAAAAAAAAAAAAAATTTATTAGTTTCAAAAAGGTTTTTTTTTTTTCAGTTTTCTGAGAAACCACTTGTATATAGCAAAATTAATAAATAAATGTTATAAAAATGTAAAAATAAACTACACTAATGAAAAAAAGAAATCTTAAATCAAATAATTCTCTATTCATCAAATAATCTTGAAAAAACATATCACTTTTTCCACAAAAATAAAATGTTTTCAACATAATAATATTATAATAAAAAATGTTACTTGAGCACCAAATCAGTATATTAGAATGTTTTCTGGACTACTTATTAAAGGGTACTATTATGCTCTTTTACAAAGTCTTGATTTTGTTTTGGGGGTTTACTAGAACATGCTTTTATGCTTGGTGGTTCGAAAAACGCATTATTTTTAACATAATTAACGTTATTACAATACTTCTCTCCCTACCTGCCACATAAGGCTTGATTAGTTCCGGGTTTAATGAAGGCCCGCCTTCCGAAAAACAAAACGTGTTGTGATTGGTTAGCTGTCCCACTGCGTTGCAATTGGCGAACAGTTTAGACAGTATTTCAGTACTGCCACGCCCCTTGTCAAAGCAGCAAGTTCCGTGTATGTTTTATGTTTTAAATATGGATATTTTTCTTACAAAAATGCATCGCGCTGCATTGCTAAAGTTAGGCTAATCCTCCACCTCGTCCCTACCCTCCCTCCAACAATTTGAATTTCCGTGGGCGGGATTTAATTTAATGATATTCTAATGGACCGTGTTGTGACATCATTGCATGCGGAAAACAAACATTGTAGTCCAAAGGAGCCGTTCGTTGTATTTCTTGAAAAGGGATTTTTTAAAAAACGAAATATCTCCTTTTGGAGTGGACTTTTGGAGATTTGTAACTTTGTAATCTTTATTATGCCCAAAGATACACACCACACACTGACTAAAGTTCAAAAAGTGAAAAAGCATAATAGGGCCCCTTTAAAATATATTTAAATAGAAAACAGTTATTTTTTTGCAGAGAATAAACTTTTTTGAAAACAATTCAACAAAGGCAAATACAGTATAGTTTTCTCTAATACAGTAAAGTATTAAAGAAAGTCTATTCTGAGAATGTAACATTGATGAATCGTGAATTCAAATTGGCTCTAAACATTGAATTGTAAATCAAAATTATTCAACCCCAAAAAGTCCAATTTTGAGCAGAATGGTTTATTCTTTAAAACCACCAATAAACACTGCCTGTAAGTGCTTAGAAGCTTCAGTCACCTCTCTATTGCAATCTTGGCCCATTCCTCACCAGAAAAAAGCTTCCAGATCACTGATAATCTTAAAATATGTTGTACCACCACAGAAATAAGTGACTTAAAAAGATGTTAAAAAGGGGTTGAATAATTATGACATAGATTAAAAAAATCCCATAACTCAAGAAAAGCTTCAGAAAAGCTTGTATTTGTAAAGTACTGCAGTCTGGGGTTTAATAATTTTGATTGCAACTGTAGATAGATAGATAGATAGATAGATAGATAGATAGATAGATATTTTTAGATTATATATTCAATTTTATATATATTTATATACATTTCTCACCCAGACACAATGTTGTGGACTGTCATATAACGCTGACTACATCACTTTAAACAACAAGCATGTAAATCCAGAATGCGGGTGGAGAAACAGATGGCTGGATCGTATGGGCCGGGAACAGTTGGACCTAATTAACCTTTCTTTCAATGGAGGCAATGATGTCAGAAAAGTGATGTCACCTGAGATTGAGAGCTCGGAAGCAGAGCAGGCCAGGTTGAGGGTAACTGTAATAAGATATAAATGTGTGTGTGTGTGTTTGTGAGACAAAGAAAGAGGCCTCAGATGGCCAGACCAACTCACGGACCTTTCGGGCTTGACAGATGAAATGGCAAAGCAGAGGTCAATGTAACTGTCAAAACGACGAGCGCATTCAGCTTGAGGTTCACTGTACTGTAGCCCTTCGGCGGTTCATCTCAGGCTTCTCTGTGAGAAGTAGCAAAGATAAGTACAAAGTTTAAACGAAAGGCTGCTTTTCCTTGTGAAGAACATAGAAGGACCACCTATAATGTTCTTTTCATACAGCTAACCACTTACTATGAAGCGTAACGTGATGAAAACTGTCCTTTTGTAGCGTAATGGATGGCTGACCACTGTTGTGTCCACAATAGGGTCTCAAGCAGCTGCAGGAAACACCTTCCAATGCTTAATACTCATTACATTATAGGACCATTATAAAGATCCACCTTTGCACCTGTAAAAACAGGTGCGGATCTACAGTCCACTAAAAGAGTGCATTATCTACTCAGTTGGTGAAAAAACACAACAAAGGGGAAAATGTCGCAATGGTTGGTCCATAAAGGAAATGTGACGAGCTGAAGTGGAAATATTTGTGGTAACGTACAGTATAGCACGGGGTCTTTCAATGTGCGTAGATCCAGCAGGCCCCTTTTTAAGCTTTTAATACACATTAGCTAAAGCATTCGATTTCCCAGAATGCATTGTGGTTTATTGTTAGTTCTTGGTATTGCTTTGAGTATGTCACAGCTTCCATTATTTGGCCCTGTTTTGTTACGTACCTTTGATGGCTTGAGGGTTGTTCTGTGAAGTTCACATTCAACTGAATGAATAAAATCAATTTTTTTAATTACTGTTTGTGCATCATCATTGATTGCTGACTTAGCACAGTACATGACCTTTCGTGATACTGGAAAACATTAAAATCATACAACATGCACCTACTTAAAGGTATGGAAGTCTGTTTCTGCCACTGAATAAAAAAATAAAAAAGGTAATTGCAACTTTTTCTCTCACAATTCTGAGAAATAAAGTCAGAATTGCTAGATATAAACTCACTTTTTTCTCTCAGAATTGGGTGTTTATATCTCATAATTGTGCATTTTTTCCTCAGAATTGCGAATTTAAATCTTGTAATTATGATTTTTTTTTCCCTCAGAATTGGGTGTTTATGTCTCGTAATTGTGACTTCTTTCCTGAAAATTGCGAGTTTATATTTCGCAATTCAGACTTGTTTCCTCAGAAATGCGAGTTTAAATCTTGTAATTGTGATTTTTTTTCCCCTCAGAATTGGGTGTTTATATCTCGCAATTGTGACTTTTTTCCTCGGAATTGCGAATTTAAATCCTGTACTTTTTCCCTCAGAATTGGGCATTTGTATCTCGCAATCGTGACTTTTTTTCCCCAGAATTGTGAGTTTATATCTCGCAAATGTGACTTTTTCCTCAAAATTGCGAGTTTGTATTTCGCAATTGTGACTTGTTTCCTCAGAATTGGGCTTTTATATCTTGTCATTGTGACTTTTTTCCTCGGAATTGTGAGTTTAAATCTCACAATTGTGACTTTTTTCACAAATTTGCGTGTTTAAATCTTGCAATTGTTGCGTTTTTTCTTTAGAATTGTGAGTTTAAATCTCCCAATTGTGACTTTTTTCCTCAGAAATGGACATTTATATCTCGCAATTGTGACTTTTTTCCTGGGAATTGCGAATTTAAATCCCGTAAATGTGATTGTTTCCTCAGAACTGGGCATTTATATCTCGCAATTGTGACTTTTTTTTCCTCAGAATTGTGAATTTATATCTCAGATTGTGACTTTTTTCCTCAGAATTGGGCGTATATATCTCATAATTCTGACTTTTTTCCTCAGAATTGCGAGTTTATATCTCTGATTGTGACTTTTTTCCTCAGAATTGGGTATTTATATCTCACAGTTGTGACTTTTTTTCCCCTCAGAATTGCGAGTTTAAATCTCGTAATTGTGACTTTTTTCCTAAGAATTGCGAGTTTATATCTCACAATTGTGAGAGAAAAAAAAAAGTCAGAATTGTGAGTTTTTATCATGCAATTTTGAGAAAAAAAAAGTCTGAATTGAGAGATAAAGTTGCAATAACCTTTTTTTTTTTTTTCTGTGGTGGAAACGGGCTTCCATATAAGGGTGTTAAATATTGTAAGCAGGAAAAAATCAGTTGATCTAATAGCATTTTATGGCGTATCTTTTCCCCTAAAGATAGCACCTTTCCTCAAAGTATTTTGAAGAAACATGCTTCTCTCATGTTTGAGTTTCAAAGGACAAGCCCCTGCAAAGTGAGAATTACACATTTTTGACTAATTAGCTGTTTTGCTTGCTCTGTTTTTGGTATTTGATGTAAGACAGCTCAGTGATTTACAGTTATGTGTGAATTAATTAAAACTGGGGATTGACTTCCCAAACTTTGCACCAGTCATGGGTATGATTTAAACACTTTGTTAATTATTCAGTTTCCGATGCATTCCTTACAGCCAAACAAGACAACAGACCTTAAAGCCTATAGTTCATGCAAAAATAACAATTTTGCCATCATTTAATAATCCTCATGTCATTCCAAATCTGTAAACAGATTTGGGTTTCTTCTGCTGAACACACACTTTTTGAAGAATGTTGATAACTAAACAGATTCAGTTCCCATTAACTTCCACTGTATTTTTTGTCTATACAGTGGAAGTCAATGGGAACTGAATCTGTTTAGTTACCAGAATTTCAGTTTGACAATTAAAATTTTTGTTTAACTATCATTTTAATGTCATTTATTCAGTAGCTGATGAATCTTTGTTAGGGTGTTTCTTCAAGCTATGTGCACACTTATGCATGTGGGCTTTTAAAGAATAACTACACGTTCACAATCACACTATACTTATTAAATTAGGTTACTAGCAAATAAGTGGATGCCTCACAGAAAAAATTCTGCCATCCCAAAAATGGTCTTTTCCTTCATATCCCAAATCATGTATTATTGTATGTTTAACAGCATTCTGTAATGAAAATAAAATTTTTATTAAAAATATTTTTTTAAATAAAATAGTCAGCTTTGTCTTGCTAAAGCTAATTTCATACATAGCATTTTAAGTGTCCTAAATATACAAAACTAAATAATATTTTTGCTTTTTTTGCATAATTTGCACTTTGAAAAAAGTAAGATTTTTTGTAAACAAGTACTGTTAATTTTAGGGAATAATAAGAAACTTTACTAGGGCAAAACTGTTTGTTGTGGTGTAAATATTTATAAATATTTATGATAATTTTCACATATTTAAATGGTTTATTTCATTCAGATTATCTTATTGTCTAAAATACTGGTAACACTTTACAGTAAGGTGCCATTTGTTAACATTAGTTAATGTATTAACTAACATGAACAAACAATGAACAACACATTTATTACACTATTTATTAATCTTTATTAATGTTAGTTAATAAAAATTCAGTTGTTTATTGTTAGTTCATGTTAATTCACAGTGCACAAACTTATGTTAACAAACACAGCTTGAGATTTTAATAATGCATTAGTACTGTAAATGGCGAAATTAACATTAACTAAGATGGACTAAATGCTGTAGAAGTATTGTTCATTCATAGTTAATGTTAACTAATGTAGTTAACTTATGTTAACTAATGAACCTTGTGTAAAGTGTTACCCCAAAAAATAATATTTTTATTTAAAAAAAAAAAAAAAGAATGATGTATCTGGGTCTGGGAGAAGAATAAATCTATAAAACCTTCTTCTATAATCTAATATTTATAAAACATTATAAAAGTAGCAAAACTAAATAATGATGGAATGATCAACAGCTTCTAAAGTTTGAATGTGACCTCTATATGACAAAAATATTGAAGTTGAAATATGTTAGTTTTAATAAAAGACATAAAGGTGCTTGAATAGAAAAACCCATAAATCCTTCAGGCACTGTTTTGGTTACAGAAAAAATTGATTTTGTGGGAAAGTCAAAGAACCAGCCAGTTGCTTTTAATGCATTCGAATTGCACCAACGATTAAAATCTAACTTGAGTATAATTACAACAAGATGTCTGTTTTATTTTAGAGAAATATCAACTCAATTTAAATTGATCCCATTCAAATTGTCCGCTAAGTTTACTCAAGCGGCGAGAGGTGGCTTAAGGACAGAGAGCGGCACAACACGTCATGTGACCGAGCGAAGATCGATGCTGACCTTTGCTCCGCTCTTTGTTCGAGCTGCAACAGCGGCCTTTGAATAATTTGTTACCCTTGCGATCAATAGCTACAACTTATAAAGATACCAGTTGTACGCTGCTGGGATTAATCTGGAATCTTTTCTAGCAAGTATTCCTCCCCTTTATCTCTCAAACTATGGGATGGCGCCTGTTGATTTCCAGGTCCCGGTAAAATCAATGGGACTCTTGTGTAGGTGGATCAAACAGCCCCCAATCAGTGACTAATGATGTCTGCATGGCGACCGGACCCTTGGGCCATTGACTCGCTGATGTTACTGTGATATCGAGAATAGTGAATTAAACTTGACCTGCTTCACGCCGCTCTTAACCTACATTTCGTGTTGCTTGTTGCTCAGAGAGGCACTAAAGTGTGATTCACTAGTTCATCTTTGGTTTTCCGAGTCCTGTTTGCTCTGTTTTTTAAATTAAACGAATAAGCACAAGCACTTCAACCGCTCTTAATAGCTTAGTAGGTGGCAATCCGCTAGGATGCTCGTGCTATAAAAATGTCTTTGTATGTGTTTGCGAAGCACTTAAGCTTAAAACACTAGTGATTATAAAGCCATTTGTTTTACTGTTTGTGTGCCGTTTGAGTTCTAAAATGAGTCTATTCTCATAACAGACTCTGTGATTTGGTTTCAAGCTGGAATCCCATAGTGCAGCGTTTAGTTCACAGAGCAAAGAACATCAAATACATACTGCTGCAAAACTGCATTAAAATTCTGCAACTGTGCTGCTCTCCTAAGTGCTTTCTTGGCAGATGAAATCTTTGATGAATTACAAAAGACCCTGGACGGAGTGTTATGTTTCAGTGTGTGCGTGAGCGTGGCTCTGTGGCATGTATATTAGCGAGGTCGGAGACTTTGGTGCGGTCGACAAAGTTTCTCAAACAAAGTCAAGGCCAGGTTTTATGTTTTTATGCATTTGATGGTACGCACTTTGTGCTACACCTTGAATACACTAGATGCAACAGATAGTGTCTACACTGAAAGCTTATTCTTATTAACTACACTGTAAAAAGCTATTTGTTGAGTCAACTAAAAATTATTTGTTAACCGGCTGCCTTAAAATTTTAAGTTCAGTCAACTCAAAAAAAGTTTATTCAACTTGAAATGTTAAGTTATACTAAGTGACAACTTCAACTTAAAATTTTAAGGCAGTTGTGTTACTTATCTGTTAAGCTTAACAAACACAAATATCTAAGTTGTTACTTAGTACAATTTAACATTTCAAGTTGACTTAACTTATTTGAGTTGACTGAACTTAAAAATTTAAGGCAGCAGGGTAACAAATTATTTTAAGCTGACTCAACAAATTGCTTTTTTGTTTTTTTACAGTGTGTATATATATATATATATAACTTTTTAACAATATATATATATATATACACACACACACACACATATATAAATACACAAAGATTTTTAGTATGATTCATTAACATTAGGAAAAGAAATGTGTATATATGTACATATACACCGTAAAAATATTTGAGTTGATTCAACTTAACATTTTGGGCAGCTGGGTAATAAGCCCAGCTTTTAAGTTTAACAAACCAATTGTTTTGTTTAGTCAACTCAAATATCTAAGTTGTCACTTAGTACAACTTAACATTTCAAGTTGACTAAACTTATTTGAGTTGACTGAACATAAAATTTTAAGGCAGCAGGGTAACAATTTATTTTAAGTATAAATAAATAAATAAATAAATAAATAATGCAGTCTTTCTATTTTAAAATGTCATGCTTAATCCAGTGTTACTTAAAGTTTATTATATTTTATTAATATGTGATTTTTTTAATCATGTTATTTAATTGTGCATTCCAGTTAATCTCAATCAAACTGCAGTTGGATTATTTTGATTTAAAATAAAAAATAACTTAAAAACACAGCTAACTAACACAATAAAACACAATAAAAACATGATAACATAATAAAAAACATGATTTTTTGAAGTTATCTGTCTTTGCAAATAAACGTTATATATTTATTTTTTATCTTTATATATTATTAAATATAATATATGGTTATATATGCTGTAAAAATATTTGAAACTATTTTATAACATTCTAATATATAATAACATTATTTAAATTAGATCAGACCAGAAATAAATACAATTAAAAATATATACTTAATGTTACATACATTATTACCTTTGATTACCTTTATTACCTATTACCTTAGTGTAAAAAATAATAATAATAAAAAAATAAAATAATAATTCATTCATTTATTCATTCATTAATAAATTAATAAATAAGAATAATAATAATTATGAAGTCTTTCTATTTTAAAGTTGCTTAATTCAATGTGTTACTTGAGGTTTCCTTATAATTATTTGTGAAGCTTACTAGCAATTTGTAGAGCTAGTTATGCATTGGATGCCATATATTTAAATACGGTGTAAAAATATTTGTAAGTATATTATAACATTATAATATTAAATAACATTATTTAAATTAAATTAGACCATAAATAAATAAAATAAATTATATATTTAAAGTTATACACACAGTAGTAAATCAAAGATTATTATAGTTTTTACCAAAAAAAAAAAAAAAAAAAAACTAAAGCAGTCTTTCTCTTATAAAATTTCATGTTTAAGTCAATGTGTTACATGGTTTATTTCGAATTATTCGTGAAATTCACTAGCAATTTGCAGAGTTAGTCATGCATTGTATGCCATGACTTTATTTAAATATATTACTAAATATAATTTATTTATATATGCTGTAAAAACAATTTAATTATATTATAACATTTTCATATATTATAACATTGTTTAATTCAGACCAGAAACAAATAAAAAAATATATATTTATAAGTATATACACAGTTGTAAATCAAAGATTATTAGAGCATGTTTTACATAATAATAATAATAATAATAATAATAATAATAATAATAATAATAATAATAATAATGTAGTCTTCCTAATTTAAAATGTTGTGTTTAATGCAATGTATTATTTGAAGTTTCTTTGTAATTAATTGTGAATAGTTATGGATTAAATTTATATATATATATATACATTATTAAGCAAACAAGTTTATTTGTAATTATTTGTGAAATTACTAGCAATTTCTGTACAAGTACATGGACCAGTTCCAGATCAGACACGGGATCCTGTCTGTGGAAAAAAAGAAACAGTGTTAAACACATGCTTTATGTTTTGTATACCTCTTTTTATCTCTGTCTTTTCACCATAGCTCTTTTTCCAAGAACTTTAACAGCTCCAACTTTGTGCGTCTTCTACAAAAAGTTCACCTTTTTGCTTCTTGGCACAAGAAATCCTAAAATCAATAGCTATCTCTTAAATTTTAGGCGGCACAAAGTATAACAGATTGATTAGACTATCTCATCTCCTGGGGTTTGGTGGCTGCCTCACGGCTCTGTTGTGCCTGAACGTTTGGTGCGCTTAACTTATGCCAACTTCACAGAGCAAATAACGGCAATAATGGCGGTAAACATTTATTTGATGAGCCGGCTGATCAACAAATTGCAGCGTGGCTTTGACATCTTAAAAGCGATCAGGCAGCAAACGCACGCACGGGGCCTGGACAGACGCCTCAGGCTTCAGGTGGAGTTCTGCAGCACCTATCTGTCAATGTGATGGATGACCTTGTTCTCTAGACAGAATAACAACAACGAAAGGAAAAACGGCAAGTAAGGTGGCTTGACAGTGATTTGTATGTACAGCGCAGGTGATGCAAGGGTCCGTGTTGGGCCAGGACTGGGACTGCGTGTGCAGTCTCACGGGTTAATTGGAGAGGACACGGACTCTCGAACCGTGGGACGGCAAGTCAGGAGGGTGTAGGAGCGTGATCCGATTGCAGCGCCTACAAACTGATGGTTTGCCGTCACGTGGCTTTGTGAAAATTAAATCTGCTCTGAAATGAGACTTTTATGTGTTGAAGATTAGGTTTGACTCACAGTCAGGATCTATTATTGGTTAGGACGTTAACTGGCCGTTTTTCACGTCTCGTGTTTTCAGTCACACGGACTTGCACGGTAAAGCCTGTTACTGTCATGCATTTGAGATTGTTTTGTTATTTAATTTCAGGTTTTCATAGTCCGTTTCATGTCATGACAGCTTCAATTTTGAATTATTTGAATTATTATTTATTTTATGATTTCTTGTGTTTCCTGTCTTACTTCCAGGTGTAGGTTGCCTGAAAACAAATGGATATTTGTTCGTAAGGCAATGGTTTAGAAAATTAGGCTGTTTTGTTCATCTGAACCCAAAGAGTGCTGCAGGGATGATGTATTTTTGTAGGCCAAACCTGGAAATAAGTTGGTGTTTATCCTTCCATCATGCTGAAGAATTATAACAGTGAAATTCTATTCTATAGTTCTAATAATTCCAAATTGCAATAACGTTGCTCTATTAAAACAACAGCGGTTAATTAACTGCATTTATTCAGCAACCACAATCGCAAGCAATAGCCTATAGTCGAGATGACAGAACACAGACAGGCTGAATGACACTTTCATTTAAGCCGAAAATCTCACATTAAGTTTGCTAAATTTCAGCTTACTTGTTTGTTGGTGTTTTCAGAGCATCGTCGGCGCTTCCGTAATGAAAAGAAAGCGCGTTCGTGTGGATGCCAGATTGCAAAATTAGGCAAAACACAGACAGAAAATGAATACTTTTATTTATACTCTTGATATCTGGCAACCGCACACATGAAAGCTTACATAGTACAAGCACGTACAGGCAGTTTGCAATGATATGGGTTAGGAATTAACCCATATCATTGCAAACTGCAATGATATGGGTTATAAAAATAAAGAGAAATGTTTTTTGAATATTTTAGTCTAGTCATTTATCATCAACGATATTGTACGTTTATATAGTCACAATTATCGTTTATTGACCTTATTGTCCTCTCATCATCGTCTCGTTTTAGTCATAGGAAAAAAGCTTGTCAAGAAACATTTTTCTTCATAAATTTCGTTAACGAACTTAACACTTGGTTAAATCTCTAGGAAAAAAATCTGTGGTGAACACAAGCTTGAAATATATTTATGTTTTATTCTACAACATAATACAGATCAGTAACATTTCCATGTAAAAAAATAAAAATAAAAGCTTTCACTTAAAAATATGAAAATGACTGCTTAGTTTCCTGGTGAAAAAATCAGCATAATATATGCTGGTAGGTATGTTTTAATGCTGGTTTAAGCTGGTCCTTTGCTGGTTTCTGCTGGTCATGTTGCTGGTCAAGGACCAGCATGAACCAGCAAAGGACCAGCATAAACCAGCAAAGAACCAGCTTAAACCAGCATCAAAACATACCTAACCAGCATCCCAGCATCAAAACATACCTACAGTACCAGCATATGCTTATTTTATAAGCATATGTTTTTTTCACCAGAGTTAGCAGTGCTAACAAGTGGCTAAATGGGACTACAGTGTTGGGGACATTAAACATCATCATGCCGAATAGGTAAACTTTTAAAAGATTTGTTGGAAGTGTAATAATGGAGGGTTTTCACTTACATCATGATTTGGTCAGTTACTCGGATGCGTGGCCCTACTGGCGATACTCGGATGTAAACAGCAGGATGGATTGCATGGTTAATGTACTACTGAATACGTTATACGCATACTTCGTTAATCAAGACGCGAAGCGGACTGCCTAAAACCCCCTTAGCTGTTATAAATTCACTGTAAACCACAGCTTCACAGGGCTTATTGCTTTTATAAAATAGTTAATCCATATACATTGTAAGGTTTCACAAAAATAAAACAGAGCAAATAAAGTGTAATGATATTAATAAAAAACAGTATTCTTCCACCAAACAATGTAGCTCCTCAGAAATAGTTGTGGCTGAGCAACACACAAAGGCCTATGTTTGTAGAGTGATTTACAACAGCTTGGAACACAGCTAACCAATCAGAATCAAGGACCGGAACTATCCGTTTTATAAGATATTAGCCTAATATTTCACCCATAGATATACGTAGATGCCTCATTAGCAGCTCTTTCTATGGGCTGCTATACATAAGCCGTCCACCCTATTGTAATGGTCAACTTGATGTCATTCGTCATAGTAATCACTGAATATTCGAAATGCCACAATCCTGCATAGCCATTGGTCTGCGAACCTATAGTATGGTGAATGACGTCAAGTTCACTGTTCCAAGATGGCGGATGCATTTACATGCTTGGAACGGTCAAATGGGGAATCTATACATATCTATGATTTCACCTACCTGACTGGAAATTATAAGAACAAATATGAATATTGTCAGAATTTCTTCCTTTGGAAATCCTGGTTCAGTTTGGCCAATCACTGAACCATTTTGTTCTTCAGACAGTTTTTTGCACTCTTCTCCTTGATATGTTCTTTAACTTTTCGCTGTTTATAGTACTCCAAATGTTTTTCCCTGTTTGACCGGGTACTACAGCCCAAAACATGAAAATAATTGACCATTTTCAGCAGCAATAATCAGCAAAATATGTGAGTTTCTTTCGGTTTCAGTGGTATTGTTTACATTCAGTGCCGCCAATACGACCGACTGATCGCGCGACGTGAAAACACTCTATAGTGTAATAATGGGCAGTTTATTTAAAGCCTAACTTTAACTTTCTACTTCTGTCGACTGTATTTAGGCTTCAAAATTCATGAATGTTGTGTTCATTTGTGAAAATAAACAAAACAAGAATCATGCAGAGCTAATTTTGTACAGTAATCTAAAAGCCAATGAAAAAATACATTTGAGGGAACCAGTGTGATGCTAACATTTGGACAAGATGCATACTTAGATTAGATTTTTATTGAAGATTTTGTCTTAAAAACACAACACTAATGACAAGACAATAAGAAAAAGTCTGAGGAGTGATCCACAGGCTAACAATGTCATTTGAATGTGTTTGGGATGAATTACATAGACACTTTACGTGCTAAATAATACTTCAAAATATCTTCTTTTGTGAAACTTTTGGAACAACATAAGGGTGAGTAAATAATGCCAGACCTTTAATTTCTGGGTGAACTATCCTATTAAATAATGCTGCGTTTAGATCCTCAAACCCTTGCTCTCACCGAAACTCCTTTCATTATAATATCAAATCACAGGGTAATGCGGTGGATAATTTTAAAAATAAACTCTCATTTAAAAATATTACCTTCATAATTTCAGAACAAACATCCGCCTAGTCATTTCATAAAGTCAGTATCTCATTTTGCATGCATTAAGGGAATTATGGGCCATCGGAAGATGAAGAGGGTGGCTGCGGCGCTGGGCGAACATGGGAAGTTCATATTTCATTCACTTACGCAGTTACTTGTGGGTCAGTGTGACAGCATTAATGAGCTGTCATTAGAGAGGAAGAGCGAGCGATTGTGAGAGAGACAGAGAGAAGGCTAGTTCTAAGCTGATGAGGTGTAATAGATAAAGGAAAAGACCATTACTAATGGCTAACCGAGTCTAAAGAGACTATCATCCGTGAGGACAAAAGTTATGGCCCCTAATTTTTGAGGCTCAATGCTTTGAAAAAAAAAGCCGCTTTTTAATGCTGCTCGTGTCAGTCGTCTTCACTGCATATAATCGACCTTGAACGGCACAACTGTCCACCTTGCTAATTAAGTAGATGATATAGAGACACTGTGATTTTATTCCTTGTGACAGGGAACCATTTTTTTACTCCGCATGAAGAAAAGAGGACATAAAGTGACAGCAGTAAAATGCTGGGCTTGCCATGCAAATTCCGCACGTTATTAGATTCAGTCGCCCGCCACACGGATGACGGATTCGTGTTAATAAATGAGCAAACCTAGTTACATGACTGCAGACGTACCATGGGAATCTAACACATCATAAGCTAGCTTAGCATGACTAGATGTCCCATTTTTTCCAGAACAAACCTGCTTTTATATCTTTTACACACGATTTGTTTAAAATATTTATTTGAAAATTCACTATAAATGACTGGTGCTTGTTGTTTAAGGACCCGATTCACTAATGAACAATTCAGGTATTGCATACATGGCCATAAACTGCTCTAAATGGAATTTGCAGGTCACAATTTCTACTTCAGAAGGCCTTTATTAACCCCCGGAGCTGTGTGGAGTACTTTTTATGATGGATAGATGCACTTTATTTTGCTTCAAAATCTCAACAGCCATTCACTGCCAGTATAAAGCTTGGAAGAGCTATAGGACATTTTTTTAATATGACTCTATTTGTATTCATCTGAAAGAAGAAAGTCATATACACCTACGATGGCTTGAGGGTGAGTAAATCATGGGCTAATTTTCATTTTTGGGTGAACTAAAAACCAAGCCATTAAATGAAAAATATCCTGACCACAAATAAAAAGTCTCCTTAAATGTCTAAAAGTCTGCAGTTTTGTCATTCTTAGATGACCTTTCAAGGCAGAAGTTCAGAGCAGAGGTGACGGCTGCAGTCCACCCCATGCTGACCACAC
>CM070031.1:25909219-25961719 GCA_036247105.1 Cirrhinus mrigala | reverse complement strand
GTGCTTATAAATCTGCTTTTCTTTAAGCATTGTTACTTCTTTACAAGAGAGCTCCTCTGAACAAGAACTTTACTTGTTCAGAGGAACTACTGAAATTTGTAAGCAAAACAGTTTCTAGGCTGCTCATGCATTTCTAATATGAAAATAGGTGGAATTGGTGTGTTTATAGCAATGCATATTTTCTGTCTTGTCCCTGGCAAAATGGTACCAAAATTACAGCATTTGCTTTTCTTGATTTCAGTGAGGGTTAATAGCAGCATTTGAATTCTAAAAATCAGCATTAATTGCAGACCTCAACACAGATGTTTGTACCCACAAAAATATGTTTTGAAGAAAGATTTAAAGGGGTCCTATTATGTTCTTTTACAAAGTCTTGATTTTGTTTTGGGTTAGAACATGCTCTCATGCTTGGTGGTTCAAAAAACGCATTATTTTTCACATAATTTACATTATTACAATACCTTTCTCCCCAACCTGGCACAAATGGCTTGATTAGTTCTGGGTGTGATGAAGGCCCGCCTTCCGAAAAACTAAATGTGTTGTGATTGGTTAACTGTCCCAGTGCGTTGTGATTGGCGAACAGCTTAGATGTGTTTTACCATTTTACCACTGCCACGCCCCTTGCCAAAGCAGCAAGTTCCATCTGCTTTGTTATAGTTAAGGATATATTAAGGTATAGTTTGTTGTTTTTTTTTCTGTTGGCCTTTTTCATGCTTTTTAATGGACAGGACATTAGAGATTGACAGGAATGCATGGGGTGAAGAGTTGGGAACAGGATTGGCAAAGGACCCAAGTCGGGACTCGAACTTGGGTCGCCGGTGGTGTAGTTGCACTATATGTCAGTGCGCTAACCACTAGGCTGTCAGCAACGACATATTAAGGTATAGTTGATGCTACCGTAGTGTTGGGCCCTATCGTCAGCCTGCGAGATTGCCGATACATTATATTAATTAATAGCTAATTCATTTAATTATTTACATACTTAGTTTCATTGCCCAAAACCAGCACCACATAAGGCTAAAAGTAGCCTAATGGCTGTTAAAATAAAAACATTGTAAGTTACTAATTATAATGCTTACATTTGTTAATTTATTCAAAAAGCAGCTACAGAAAATGAGCAAAGAACATTAACATTATCAAAGAACATCATCACTCATTAGCCTAGCCTAGTCTAGTACAAGTTTATGCATTTTAAAAAACACACTCATTATAAGTGAAGCTATCTACATTGTATGATACGGCTCTGATGCGGCCACCGGAGCTCATCACTGCCACTCTAGTCAATGCTTGTGTTTATACCAGCAATTTGAATTTCTGTAGGCGGGATTTTTTTTTTATATTCTAATAGGCAGTGTTGTGACATCATAGCCTCATAGCACCCTGAAAACAACACTGTAGTCCAAAGGAGCCGTTTGTTGTAGTTCTTGAAAAGGGATTTTTTACATTTTTTTAAGGGATCTCCCTTTGGAGTGGACTTTTAGATTTTTAGATCTTTTTTATGCCCAAACATACACACCACACACTGCCTAAAAAGTGAAAAAGCATAATAGGACTGCTTTAAAGGGATAGTTCACCCAAAAATGAAAATTCTGTTATTAACCACTCACCCTCATGTCATTCCAAGCCCATAAGACAATGTTCATCTTTGGAACACAAATTAGGATGTTTTTTTATGAAATCTGAGAGCTTTCTGATCCTGCATAGAGAGCAACACAAATAATGTTCAAGGCCCAAAAAGGCAGTAAGGACATCATTAAAATAGTCCATCTGTGGTTCAGCCTCAATCTTATGAAGCTACGAGAATACTTTTTGTGCATGAAGGAAACAAAAATAACTATTTTATTCAACAATTTCTTTTCTTTCGTGTGTAGTTCAGTTGCTGTCTATACAGGATGAGAAAGCTCTCAGATTTCATAAAAAATATCTTGATAATGTCTATATCTTGAAATATCTTTGGAACGACATGAGGGTGAGTAATTAATGACAGAATTTTCATTTATCGGTGAACTCTTTAAGCCTTGGCTAATTGGCTAGTTCCTTGCACAGCAAGAGAATCTAAATTTCTCCCTAACTAAACACACACACCCAACACTTTTTAAAATGGTCCTTTTGGCAAGGACTCATGGAAACAAGCATCGGTTCTTATCCCAAACACTTCTCCCAACCAATTACGAAAAGGGTCAAGTGTTTTGGTCACTTTGACCTGCTTTTAAGACAACTTACATTTGCTGAGCTTCACGAGATTAGGCTTAATTTCCCTGATGAATCGACTGTTCAGAAAGCCTTGACTGCTAAAGGACTCTTGATGCGATTCAAATAGGTCTGAGTTCCCAGAAATGCTTTAAGTAGAAGTCATTTTCAAGAATCTGAGGTAATTCTGCAAGTTGTAGCTTCATTAGGGTCAAGGTTTAAATTATATGGGTGTGTGCGTACCTGCCTTGAGGACTTGTAATTTCAGATGTAGTCTGATTGTATTCATTCTGTGGCATGTGGAGTGACTCAAAGTTTCTTGTCGCAAGCAATTAATGGAGGACTTTTTTTACATCTTTAGGATTGTGATTATGGCTTCTGTAATTACATCGACGGTGTCGATGATTAGAACAACTATGCCTGGAAGGTACAACCAAATGAGAGGGAAACTACAGTGTCCCTGATTTTCTCAAGCACGACCTGCGTTCCAATACCGAAATCTATGCAGGACACCTTGTTTTGTCTGCAGAGGTACATGGCTGCCAGAGGCATTTTCAAATGGCCTTTTCGGTTATAAGCGAGGTTTCCCTCCAGTTTTGAATGCGCAAAATTTGAAATATCGCACAAAACATTTGCGAATAAGCACAGAGTCAAAGACGACAAAATCTTCACTTACTGATAAACTGGTGCTAAATATTACTAAGAAAAGTGGGGGAAGGCACTGAATATAAGCATTTTCATATATAATAAATTACTTGTGGCTCAGAGCAAGCAGATGAAAGGTTACTGGACTGTGACAGCTGGTCTGAGGTAAAACGCTTATGTCAATCAACTATGGTGGGAGCGGCCTCTGTCGGTGTGACGGCATGCAAATGGCCCGGATTGGGAGCACCGGGGAAAAAATCCAAAATTTCAGCTTTCAAAATCTGTCAAAATATTTCAAGGATAAAGTCAAAATTACAAGAATAAAGCTGAACATTTTTTGAAAATTAAGTTGAAATTACGCGAATAAAGTCGAAATATTATGAGAATAAAATCGAAATGGTTCAGTAATGATGTCAAAACGTTTTGAGAATAAAGTCAAAATTACAAGAATTAATTTGTAGCAATTATGACTATAAAGTTATAATATTTTGAGAGTATATTATAGCCTATTGCACATGCAAATAGCCTGGATTGGGAGCACCAGGAGAAAATACAAAATTTCATCTTTCAAAATCTGTCAGTTTTATAGCAAAATACAAACAATAATGTTTTTCATGCTCTTTAATGTGGCGTGCCAGATCTCTGTATTCACTTCAGTTTAGGTGGCATGTGAGTCAGTCATCTTTCCGATTACAATTCGACTTTATTCTTAAAACATTTCGACTTTATTCTCATAATTTCGACTATATTCTCGAAATTTTTCAACTTTATTCTCATAATTTCTACTTAATTCTTGAAATATTACAACTTTAATCTCATAATTTTAGATTTTTTATGTTTGAACGTGGCACTAAAACGCTGTCATACTGATGCAGTGCTTCAAAATGCATATAAAAACAGGTTGATGGAAACATAGCTATTGTCCTTGACGTGTGGCTCTGTGGGAACGCATGTCCTAAGTGCCCCTTTTTTGTCCATTACCTTGGCTACCTGGGTAGGCAAATGTTTTAAAAATAACATACCATTGACTAAGTTGGCATTGTACTCACACACAACCTTGTACCCTTAAAAACCTCTATTCAGCTATTGACGCTGAATGCTGCAAATTCACCTCCTCTGAAGGTGTCCATAATTGCCGTCATTATATCTCCCATAGAACTATCGGTTTAATTGAGCCAACAATGAGCTAATGCTTTGATGCCGACGGGGGGACGGCGTACGCCCGCAGATCCCGGTTACAGGCCCTCGGAACGAGCACGGAAGGGGGTGTAGAGAAGACTCGAGGAACTTAATGGCTCTGTTTACACCTGCCAAACTGCTTGTTCATCTTTTTTTTCCCTCTAAATGTCATTCCGACAGCCACGGAGGTTGAGTGCTGTCGGACCCGAATGCACTGCTGAAGCGGGCTGCGTGATTTTAATAGAGTTCGGCCCATGCCTGATCCTTCTAAATGGGTAATTGCGTGGACCAAAGGAAGGGGGGTTAGATGGACCCTGGCCAGCACAAAAAGCAGCTGAACTAAAGGGATTGAGAAAAAACATTGTATAACTGCTTTCTACAAAGAATAAGCATATGACAAGCTAAAAAAGTTGAATCACTTACCTTACAAAATTACTCAATTTTTTCAACACCTCAGTTGTTTTTCCCGGCACTTGATCGGAATAATGGTCTGCACTTTTCTCAAGAGAAAACTTTCTCATCCGAGAAATAGAAGAACTACAAAACTACAATTAATCTCACTGGCGTCTAGAAGAAACAACTGAGATATCAAAGAGAGTACTTGGTAAATGCAGAGAGTGACTAATCCTAACGCACCAAACTAATTGCCGTTGACATTAGCAGTATTGCACTTTCTCAAATGGCTCACCACAATGGCACCGATAGTCTTTCTTCCCAGAATGCTGTGCATCTAAAAAGCTTTTGTTGTTTAATGGTCCCATTCCCATGACGAAGAAGTCCCAATGGGGTTCTTTCTCTCTGTATGGGAGTCTCTGCAGGCTTAACAGGCCAATTAGACACCAGCCAGTTTATTAATAAGCACATCTGTGGGGAAGGTGGGCCCTGTCTTCTCACCGCAGGTCTTAAGGAGCTGGCGCTGGATGCTGACAGTCCCCTGCTGAAGCTGAGGGCCGCCGTCCTTGCGGTTGCCCTTTAAACTGATCTGAGCCTGTTTGTCTTCTCTTGAAATGATTAAGGCTTGTATTTGAGCTGAAAGCTGGGAAAATTGGCACTAAATCAGCACAAAAGCCAGCTCCCACCTAAAGATTTGAAAAACATTTCAGACCACGCACTGCCTGATGATGATGCTGATTAAAATTAAACGGTCTGCAAGTTTTTCAACAGCGTACCATTATCGAACAGTCTCTAGTCTATAGAGGTTTTGGTGTGGGCCCACATTCATTTGGTTGGTGTAAAAGTTTGATTTAGGTCAGACTAAGTCAGAGTTTTCATTTGACTGAAATCATACCAGTTGTTGCAATGTCATAACAAATCTAGATAATGTAGCTTGACTCTGGCCAGTATTGTATTTAACCCAGTAATCAAACATACAAGCAAAGTAGAGGAATCATGGCGAATGCTAGGAAAGTACATTTTTTTGACAGAAGAAGAAACAAATAACCACAAATGTCAAACTAAAACCACGCAAGTGCAAATTCTAATGTGGTACAAACTATTTATCATCATTACAGTTGCAACAGACACCCACTAATTTCCAAACGTGCAATGACAAATCACCATACAAATTAATCAATGACATTAAAATCACAAGTTTAGACCTTATCCGACAAGCCAGAGGGGGATTTATTTCCCCATAATCAAATAAGCGCTGGCTCTACTTTGACCCCGCTGACAGTTCCTGACAAAATTTTTGCCAAAGGTTGGAAAAAGTGGAAAAAAGATTTAATGATTGTCATCAATCAAAGAGCAACCAAAGAGAGCGTTCTAGCCGACCCAGAAATGTCAAAGTGCTCCTCAGTTCTGGAGCTACAGCAGGGAGGCCAGGTTTTTAAAATGTATCGGCAAGCTATTGGTTTTTTAATGAGGTTCATGTGAGAAAGTTGCTAGGAAAAGTAGAACATTTCTTTCGGACGCGAGTGGTAATCTATCATATGAAAGGGGCAAGGTGCCATTAGCGAAGTGGACTAAAAGTACAGTGAAAAAGATATATCTTGGACCTGGAGCCGTATTTGATTTTGTTCTTTATTATTTGCTGTATTGGAATGCAATTATGGTGCCATAACTACGATTGTTTAAAATCTTTGTACATTCCTACTTGTCAGCGATATCAGGTTGGATGGCAAGTCACTAATAGCTGGAATACACCACACAACTTTTGCCCCGATTTTTGCCCTGGATTACAATTTGGAGGAGCCGCGCTGCTTGCGAGAAGTCTCATGATACTGGACTGTTTGATATTTTTAGCCAGTTTTAGAACACATATGGTTTTTTGTTTATGCATCTAACAGCAAGGCACATGTTTCTGTGAGTTTGTTGCATTCGTAATGACTTAAAAGTTACAGTAAAGCAATAATGTGTCTTTTAAAATGTAAAGTCCGGCTGAAACCAGTTTTGAAAAGTCAGACTAGCAGACCGAGATAAAATGATTGTACACCTGGACAGACTCAATTTTAACTGCACACGTTAAAGGATTTCTTCACGTCCAGAATAAAAATGTCCAAAAATTTACTCCCCCCAATGTCATCCAAGATGTTCATGTCTTTCTTTGTTTAGTTAAAATGAAATTAAGGTTTTTTTTCTCCTTATAGTGGACTTCTGTGACAGATCAGCGGAAGCGTTTGGATCCATTTGCAGCTTTTATTAACGAAGTCGGGTACAGGCAGGGTCAAAAACAACAGCAAACAGGGTCCACAGGGAATAGACAGACTCAGAAACGAGAACCAGGCGGGGTGTCGGGGCAGGCGGCAGAGATACAAATCCAATATACAATCCAAGGGTCGAGGTACACAGAGAAGAATCACAATCGAGTAACAGTCCAGGTGAGAAACGAGAAAGCAGTCCAGTAATACACAAATAACGCTCAGAAATGACAGCCGGGGCAAATCAAGACTTCGCGGGGAGGTGATGTGTGCGTGTGTGTTTTATACTGTGTGTGCGTAATGAGGTGCAGGTGTGTGTGTGACGTGTCAGTCCCAGGCAAGAGGGGTTATGGGAGTTGGAGTCCGAATGAGGCCGAATCAGTATTCTGGCGAGGGTTCCCTCTGGTGGTGCGGAGGAGGCGGTACGGAAGCCTCCTCTGTAACAGAGCCCCCCCCCTGCGAGCGGCTCCTGACGCGAGGAGGTGCATGGCGCCGGGGTCTACCTCGGGGTCGAGGGGCCGGTTTTCCCGGGAACCTCCGATGAAACTCATCAGTGAGAGAGGGGTCGAGGATATCATCCGAGTTGACCCAGGAGCGTTCCTCCGGACCGAACCCCTCCCAATCGACCAGGTATTGCAGTCTGCCTCCCCGGCGCCTAGAATCCAGAATTTCGTGCACCCGATAGGCCTCCTCGCCGTCGATCAAGATGGGGGAGGTCTGTGGACCGGCTTCCTCCTCCGACGCCTCCTCCGGACCCCCAGCGGGTTTCAGCAATGACATATAAAAAGTGGGAGAAATACGATAGTTAGCAGGTAAATCGAGACGGAAGGATACTGGAGTGATTTGTCTAATAATTTGGAATGGACCAACATACCTGGGACTGAGTTTTCTGCATGGGAGTTTGAGGCGTAGGTCACGGGTGGATAGCCATACCCATTGACCAGGGGTATAGTGAGGGCCTGGGCGGCGATGCAGGTTTGCCAACTGGGTCTGTCTTCTGACAGCGTGTGAGAGGTGTACGTGAGCCTGGTTCCATGTGTCCTCACTGCGCTGAAACCAGTCGTTGATAGAAGGGAGATCGGCTGGTTCATCTGTCCAGGGGAACATAGGCGGTTGGAAACCGAGGATACATTGAAAAGGGGTCATGCCCGTGGAGGGCTTAGTCAGGGAGTTCTGCGCATATTCGGCCCACATGAGGTAACGGCTCCAGTCGGATTGGTGACTATAGCAGTAGCTTCTAAGGAATCTTATGACTTCTTGATTTAGGCGTTCTGTCTGGCCGTTCGACTGTGGATGGTAGCCGGAGGTCAAGCTGACATTGACGTTGAGTAGTTTGAAGAAGGCCGACCAGAGTCTGGAGGTGAATTGGGGTCCGCGGTCTGACACGATGTCTTCGGGGAGACCATAGAACCGGAAGACCTGGTTACAAAGGAGTTCAGCGGCCTCCAAAGCAGACAGGAGCTTCGGAATGGGGATGAGGCGGCAAGCCTTGGAGAATCTGTCGACGATAGTGAAGATAGTGGTGTTACCTTGTGAACTTGGTAGATCGGTGATGAAATCTATGGCGATGTGGGACCAAGGTCGTCGTGGCAAAGGCAATGGTTGCAGCAAACCAGCTGGCAGATGCTTGGAGGGTTTGGAGGTCTGGCAGACAGAGCATCGGTTAATGAATTGGATGGTTTCCGTAGCGAGGGTTGGCCACCAGAAACGATTCCTTAGGAGATGGATTGTAGCATCGATGCCCGGGTGACCAGAGCTGGGAACGCTGTGAACCTGGGTGAGTACTCGCTCTCTGAGGGCCTCCGGGACAAACAGCTTTCCGGCTGGACATTCTGGTGGGGCGGATGATTGTTGATTGGCATCCTCAATCTCGGTAATAATGTCCCACTGGACTGGTGCTAGCAGTAGAGCAGCTGGGAGTATAGTCTCCTGGCGTTCGGGACGAGTGGGCATTTCGGACTGACGAGAGAGAGAGTCTGCCTTGATGTTTTTTGTCCCTGGTCGGTAGGTCACAATGAACTGGAATCTGGTGAAAAATAGAGCCCACCTGGCTTGCCGGGGATTGAGTCTTTTGGCTGTTCTGAGGTACTCGAGATTTTTGTGATCAGTGAGTATAGTGAAAGGATGCTTAGCCCCCTCTAACCAGTGTCGCCATTCCTCCAGGGCCAATTTCATAGCCAACAGCTCGCGGTTGCCGACGTCGTAGTTACGTTCCGCTGGTGTCAGTTTGCGAGAAAAGAAGGCGCAAGGGTGCATCTTGGCTGGGTTACCTTGTCGCTGGGAAAGTACAGCTCCAACTCCAGTGTTGGAGGCATCCACCTCCACAATGAAGGGTTGATTGGGGTCTGGGTGACGTAGTATGGGTGCTGAGGTGAATCGTGCTCGTAATTCATCAAAGGCCCTTAATGCTTCGGGAGTCCAGTTTAGCCGGGCGGTCTGACGCTTGGTCATGGCTGTCAGGGGGGCTGCCACCGTGCTAAATCCCCTAATGAACCGCCTGTAGAAGTTTGCAAACCCCAAAAACCTCTGTAACTCCTTGAGAGTCTGGGGCTGTGGCCAGCGTAGAACCGCCTCCACTTTTCTATCGTCCATAGCGACTCCCTCCTGGCTGATGATGTATCCGAGGAAGGTGGTGGAGGTTTGGTGGAACTCGCACTTTTCGAGTTTGGTATAGAGCTGGTATTGAATAAGACGTTTGAGAACTGACCTGACGTGCTGGATGTGTTCAGACATTGAGTTGGAAAAAATCAGGATGTCGTCAATGTACACGATGACCCATTTGTCCAGCATGTCCCGGAAGACGTCATTCATGAAGGCCTGAAAGACCGACGGACTGTTGGATAACCCGAAGGGCATCACCCGGTATTCATAGTGCCCACTAGTGGTTGAAAAGGCCGTTTTCCACTCGTCCCCTTCTCTGATGCGGATTAGGTTGTAGGCATTGCGTAAGTCCAGTTTGGTATAATATTTCGCCTGACGAAGTTGTTCTAGAGCTGAGGGGACTAGTGGTAGTGGGTATCGGAACTTGATTGTTACCTCATTAAGGCCGCGGTAGTCAATGCAGGGTCGTAGGCCTCCGTCTTTCTTCTTTACGAAGAAAAATCCCGCAGAAGCCGGTGACGTGGATGGACGAATGAATCCCTTGGCTAGTTCCTCCCTGATGTATTCCCTCATGGCAAGCGATTCAGGTTGGGAGAGAGGGAAAATACGACCTTTAGGGGGCGACTGTCCTGGCAGTAACTCGATGGCACAGTCAATCGAGCGATGTGGTGGGAGTTGTGTCGCCTTTGTCTTGCTGAAGGCCAATCTCAGGTCGTGATACATAGCGGGTAGTTTGGCCGTTTCGACGTCGGCCTCTGGAGGCGCTGGTGCGCGGCGGACAATGGGTTGGATGGTGGAGGCACAGTTCTTCAGACAGAAGTCGCCCCATTGGAGTAATCTCCCCTCTCTCCATTCGATATGTGGGTCGTGTTTACGCAGCCAGGGGAGTCCTAGAATCAGTTTGTGGTGAGCAGATTGAATGGTGTAGAATTGGATAGATTCCTTGTGAAGGGCCCCGATGTGCATGCGGATGGTTTCAGTGACGTTCTGCACACTCCCCTCACCAAGGGGTCGGCCGTCTAGCGCCTCCACTGCCAGAAAAGAGGAAAACGGGGTGAGGGCAATATTATGTTTCCGAGCGAACTCGGCAGAAATGAAATTTCCTGCGGCGCCAGAATCGATTAATGCAGTGGTTGTTATCGTCTGATTAGCGACATGCAAGACTACCGGTAGCTGGATGGTTGAAGAAGTGTTTACACTCACCGCACGATTGGGACGGATGGGACAGGTGGATTTGGCGTGGCCCGCCTGTCCGCAGTAGAGACAGAGATGATCCTGTATGCGCCTTTCTCTTTCCTCCGGAGTAAGGTGAGTGTTGCCGATCTGCATGGGTTCTGAAGAATTGTGGGTTTCAGTGAAAGACGGGGTCATGCTTCGTGGGGAGCGTCGAGTACGAATGAGATTATCCACTTGAATGGTGAGTTCAATAAAGTCGTTGAGCGAACGACCCTCATCGCGGCACGCCAGCTCCGACTGGAGTTCGTGGTTAAGACCGCGACGGAAAAGCAGCTTTAAGGTGTCCTCTACCCACGTTGTTTGGGCGGCCAGCGTGCGAAAGGATAGGGCGTAATCCGCTGCCGTTCTCCTTCCCTGCGATAAGCTTAATAACTCCTCACCCGCGCTTCTTCCTCCGGCGGGATGTTCGAAAACCTGGCGAAAGTGTGCCAAGAAATCGCCGAAGGTGGTGTGAACTGGAGTGTCGGTCCTCCATACCGCCGTCGCCCAATCCAAAGCTCTTCCGGTTAGCAGAGCGCAAACGAAAGCTATACGGCTCGAGTCTGTGGGATATAGAGCTGGTTGTTGATTTACAAACAATGTACATTGTAGTAAAAAGCCCTTACATTTGGTTGGATCGCCGTTAAACTTTTCTGGGAAGGCGAGACGAGGACTGGTGGGCGCTGGAGGGCTCGTGACGGCAGGAGTAGCGGGAGTTGGAGGCGGCATGCTAGGCTCAGGAGTTACTGCTGCAGGGGTAATTTGCAGGCCCTGCAAGGTTCTCACCAGCTCCTCAGTGAGTGTTGTCAGGCGTGCTAGCTGGTGGTGGTGCATCGCGAGCTGGGTGGCTTGGGCAGAGAGCTCCGATGACAATTGAGCCACAGCTGCTGGATCACCGTGTGGCGAAGTCTTCTGTGACAGATCAGCGGAAGCGTTTGGATCCATTTGCAGCTTTTATTAACGAAGTCGGGTACAGGCAGGGTCAAAAACAACAGCAAACAGGGTCCACAGGGAATAGACAGACTCAGAAACGAGAACCAGGCGGGGTGTCGGGGCAGGCGGCAGAGATACAAATCCAATATACAATCCAAGGGTCGAGGTACACAGAGAAGAATCACAATCGAGTAACAGTCCAGGTGAGAAACGAGAAAGCAGTCCAGTAATACACAAATAACGCTCAGAAATGACAGCCGGGGCAAATCAAGACTTCGCGGGGAGGTGATGTGTGCGTGTGTGTTTTATACTGTGTGTGCGTAATGAGGTGCAGGTGTGTGTGTGACGTGTCAGTCCCAGGCAAGAGGGGTTATGGGAGTTGGAGTCCGAATGAGGCCGAATCAGTATTCTGGCGAGGGTTCCCTCTGGTGGTGCGGAGGAGGCGGTACGGAAGCCTCCTCTGTAACAACTTCAATGGGAGTCAATGGGTTGAAGGTCCAAATTGCAGTTTCAAAGGGCTCTGAATGATCCCAGCTGAGGAATAAGGGTCTTATCTAGTGAAATGATTGTCCATTTTCCTAAAAAATTAAAAATGTATATACTTTTTAACCACAAATGCTCATCTTGCACTTGCATGTCCGTGACTTCACATATTATGTAATCACGTTGGAAAGGTCACATCTTTCCATCTCATTTTTTCCTCCAACTTCAAAGTCATCTAACATCATTGTTTTACTTTTTTTGGTAGAGGGCGTTTGACTGTCTTTGCACGTTCGCTTTGTAAACACTGGGTCGATAGTTACCTGCCTACATCACGCGAGAAGTGAAGCCAAGCTAGTGCAAGATGAGCATTTGTTTTTAAAAAGTATATAAATTTGTATTTTTTTTTTTTGAAAATGATCGATTGTTTCGCTAGTCAAGACCCTTATTCCTTGGCTGGGATCGTATAGAGCCTTTTGAAGCTGCATTAAAACTGCAATTTGGACCTTCAAGCCGTTGATCCCCATTGAAGTCCACTATGTAAAGAAAAATCCTGCAAAGTTTTCTTCAAAAACCTACATTTCTTTTCGACTGAAGAAAGAAAGGCATGGACATCTTAGATGACATAGGGGTGAGTAAATTATCAGGAACTTTTTATTCTGGTAGTGAACTAATTCTTTAACACATATACAATCTGGAATCTCATTGGTTGTCAGCACATCTCATTTGCATATGTTTGTCACATTACTAATGAACACTGGAAATTGTCAACTACTGTTGACAGTGAATAATATCGGTATAAATGCACCTAGTGAATGATACTATTTGGTCACCATTTACTCTCATTGCTGTCTAGGAGAAACAATTGAGAAACTCTCCCTCTAACGCAGACCAAAGAGAAGTCAAACACCCTGTACCCAAAACAAATGTAAACAATGATTTCAGGTGATTTTGAACGCGAATGGTAATCTGTCATATGACGGGGCAAGATGCCATTAGCAAATTGGACTAATAGTACAGTGAAAAAGATGGATAATGTCTCTGACCTGGAGCTCTATTTGATTTAGTTCTTTATTATTTACTGTATTGGAATCTACTTGCTAGAATCAGAGCCAGCTGGATATTTTTAGTCAATTTTATGACACATATTGTATTTAGTTGTTCATGCATCTGCTAGCAACAAGGCACATGTTTCTGTGAGTTTCTTGCATTTGTAATGACTTAAAAGTTACAAGTTAGATTTAAAATTCGGACTAAAGCAATAATGTGTCTTTTAAAATGTAAAGTCCAGCTGAAACCAGTTTTTGAAAAGTCAGACTAGCAGACCAAGATAAAACGATTGTACACCTAGACGGACTCGATTATAATTGCGCGCATTAAAGGGTTACTTCAGTTCCAGAATAAAAATGTCCTGATCATTTACTCACCCCCATGTCATCTTAGATGTTCATGCCTTTCTTTTTTCGGTTGAAAAGAAATTGAGGTTTTTGAGGAAAACATGCAAGGATTTTTCTCCATATTGTGGACTTCCATGGAAGCCAATGAGTTGAAGGTCCAAATTGCAGTTTCAATGCAGCTTCAAAGGGCTTCACACAATCCCAGCTTGAGGAGTAAGGGTCTATCTGGAAAAACGATCAGTCATTTCTTTAAAAGAAATACAAATTTAAGTACTTTTTTAACCATATATGCTCATTTTCCACTAGCTCTGCGATGCACGTTGCAACTTCACATATTACGTAACCACATTGGAAAGGTCAAGCCTTTCCATCTCATTTTCTCCTCCAACTTCAAAATCATCCGACATTATTGTTTTACATTTTTTACTTCTATTCTAGCTACACGATTACATAATGCGTGAAGTCAAGCTAGTGCAAGATGAGCATTTGTGGTTAAAAAGTTGTATTTTATTTTATTTTTTAGAAAAAATGATAGATTGTTTCGCTAGTCAAGACCCTTATTCCTTGGCTGTGATTGTGTAGAGCCTTTTGAAGCTGCATTAAAACTGCAATTTGGACCTTCAAGCTGTTGATCCCCATTAAAGTCCACTATATAAAGAAAAATCCTGCAAAGTTTTCTTCAAAAACCTATATTTCTTTTCGACTGAAGAAAGAAAGGCATGGACATCTTAGATGACATGGGGTGAGTAAATTATCAGGAACTTTTTTATTCTGGTAGTGAACTGATTCTTTAACACATATACAATCTGGAATCTCATTGGTTGTCAGCACATCTCATTTGCATATGTTTGTCACATTACTAATGAACACTGGAAATTGTCAACTACTGTTGACAGTGAATAATATCGGTATAAACGCACCTAGTGAAGGACACTATTTGGTCACCATTTACTCTCATTGCTGGAGGAACAATTGAGAAACTCTCCCTCTAACTGTAACGGTGTGAGTGAAACGAGAGGCGAGCGGATCCATCTTTTATAGCGCCACTGATTGGTCACGGGTGCTGACTCAATCAGCGCGCTGAGTGATGGGGAATGTAGTCCGGGGTGTAGTGCAACAGTCTGTGTGAGATGATAGGGTGAGAGCGACATCTGGTGGTGAGCGGACCGCAGAACACCGACCAGATTCGTAACACTAACCCAGACCAAAGAGAAGTCAAACGCCCTTACCCAAAAAAAATGTAAACAATGATTTCAGGTGATTTTGAATGCGAATGGTAATCTGTCATATGATGGGGCAAGATGCCATTAGCAAAGTGGACTAATAGTACAGTGAAAAAGATGGATAATGTCTGTGACCTGGAGCCCTATTTGATTTAGTTCTTTATTATTTACTGTATTGGAATCTACTTGCTAGAATCAGAGCCAGTCTCAAGATACTGGGCAGTTGGATATTTTTTGTCAATTTTATGACATATATTGTATTTAGTTGTTCATGCATCTGCTAGCAACAAGTCACATGTTTCTGTAGTTTCTTGCATTCGTAATGACTTAATGACCTAAAAGTTACAAGTTAGAGTTAAAATTCAGACTAAAGCAATAATGTGTCTTTAAAAATGTAAAGTCCAGCTGAAACCAGTTTTTGAAAAGTCAGACTAGCAGACCAAGATAAAATGATTGTACACCTGGACAGACTCGATTATAACTGCGCGCATTAAAGGGTTACTTCACTTCCAGAATAAAAATGTCCTGGTCATTTACTCACCCCCATGTCATCCTAGATGTTCATGCCTTTCTTTTTTCAGTTGAAAAGAAATTGAGGTTTTTGAGGAAAACATGCAAGGATTTTTCTCCATATTGTGGACTTCCATGGAAGCCAATGAGTTGAAGGTCCAAATTGTAGTTTCAGTGCAGCTTTAAAGGGCTTTACACAATCCCAGCTTGAGGAGTAAGGGTCTATCTGGAAAAACGATCGGTCATTTTCTTTAAAAGAAATACAAATTTAAATACTTTTTTAACCATATATGCTCATCTTCCACTAGCTCTGCGATGCACATTGCAACTTCACATATTACGTAACCACATTGGAAAGGTCAAGCCTTTCCATCTCATTTTCTCCTCCAACTTCAAAATCATCCGACATTATTGTTTTACATTTTTTGGTAAGGGCGTTTGACTTTCTTTGCACGTTCGCTTTGTAAACACTGCGTCTGTAGCTACTTCTATTCTAGCTACACGATTACATAATGCGTGAAGTCAAGCTAGTACAAGATGATCATTTATGTTTTTTTCTTTTAGAAAATGATAGATCGTTTTGCTAGATAAGGCCCTTATTCCATGTCTTTCTTACTTCAGTTGAAAAGAAATTAAGGTTTTTGAGGAAAAAGTTCCAGGAATTTTCTCTATATAGTAGACTTAAGTGGGAGTCAGTGGGTTGAAGGTCCAAACTGTAGTTTCGATGCAGCTTCAAAGGACTCTACACAATCCCATCATCCCAGTCATTTTCTTTAAAGTGCTCCTATTATGCCTTTTCAAGTATGACCTTTCATGCAGTGTGTCATGTAGCTCTATGTGAACATAAACTATCTGCAAAGTTGTGAAGCCGACAGTGCACGATAAATAAAGTTATTGTCTATCAAAAAAAAAGAGTCGGTTCACAATTGCCTGAACGCGTCGTCAGGAAATCGAATCTTTTTCTGTTACGGCTGCATGTCACGAAGTAACACGTTTACATAATGTCCGCCCACGTTCTACGTCACGAACAACTTGCTCGCCTACAGTAAAATGTCGGGAAGACACTGTATCCTAAGTACAATGCGGGATTCACCAAAGGCTTGCTCTTAAAAGATGGATCAGTGCACAGTTTATTTGGACCAGCTTGCTCCTCTGAACATCTAATGGTAAGTGTGATTAATAATCGATGGTGGTATTTTCTAGCGATCATTCAAAATACGTAGTTGTGTGTTATGTTGTGTAACATATTGGATGACATAAGAGTGAGTAAATTATCAGGACATTTTTATTCTGAAAGTGGAGTAATCATTTAAAACGTGTTGCTCTCATGTAACGTTACACTGTATCATGCACGTATTTAGTTGTGTGTGTGTTGTGTTCGCTCCGCGAAGCTCGTAGGTCTCTGTCTAACCAGCTGACAGCTTTATCCGTTCACTCACTATTGTCTAGAAATGTGTCGATGAATAGTGAATGTTTGTCATTGTTATTTACTTTAAGTTCTGACAAAGAATAGGACAATACGTTGGTGTACAAGCTGCAGTGCTTTATCAATACGTTTCTGCGTTGGGTTGACGCATATACTATGGCTGTTTGGTTGTTGGTTACCACCGAGTTGTGGGCTAGAGTAAAGGTGATGGGCGTTCCGTGTTTGAAATTCGCTGCACGCAGTAACATTAAACCAATCACAAAAGACTGGGTCATCGGACCAATCACCGCAGATTAGTGTCATGCAAAGGAGTGGACAAATGATTCATTTTAACGAACCGTTTGGAAGTCGTTGAGCAAATAAGGTAAAAATAATGCATATTATAAGACAATAAAAGTGTTTTTTGACCTTGCATGCATGTCAGCTTCTTGTTGGGGACTCACAAAACCAAAATATGAGCCTTTTATAATCCATAATAGGGGCACTTTTAAAAAAAATAACAAATTTACAAAATTTCAAATTTACAAAATGTTCCAAAATGTATATACTTTTTAAACATAAATGCTCATCTTCCACTAGCTCTGTGATGCAGGGCGTTTGACTTCCTTTGCATGTTCGCTTTGTAAACACTAGGTCGGTAGCTACTTCCACCTACGTCACACTTTTTTTGGGGGGGGGGCAGCCGTGGCCTAATGGTTAGGGAGTCAGAGCACAAATTCCGAGTATGGATCACTATACTTGGCCACATGTCAGGTCCTTTCCTTTTCTTTCCTTTCCCTTCCTTTCCTTTCCTTTCCTTTCATTTCCTCATGACCTTTCCAACATAATGCGTGAAGTCAAGCTAGAGAAAGAAAGGCATTTGTGGTTAAAAAGTATATATATTTGTATTTTCAATTATCAATTGTTTCGCTAGATAAGACCCTTATTCCTCGGGTGGGATCGTTGAAAGCTGCACTTGAACTGCAATTTGGACCTTCAACCTGTTGGTCCCTACTGAAGTCCACTGAAGTCCGTTGATCCCCACTGAAGTCCACTTCCATCTCATTTTCTCCTCCAACTTCAAAATCGTCTGACATCATTGTTTTACATTTTTTTGTTGAAGGGCATTTGACTTTCTTTGCACTTTCACTTTGTAAACACTGAGTCGGTAGCTACTTCGATACGATAAGGCCCTTATTCCTCAGCTGGGATCATGTAAACCCTTTTGAAGCTGCACTGAAACTGCAGTTTGGACCTTCAACCTGTTGATCCCCATTGACGTCCACTAAATGGAGAAAAATCCTGGAAAATTTTCCTCAAAAACCTTATTTCTTTTTGACTGAAGAAAGAAAGCCAGGGACATCTTGGATGACATGGGGGTGAGTAAATTATCAGGAACTTTAACATTTGCATAGGTTTGTCGCATTACAAATGGTCACTGGAAATCATCAACTACCACTGACAGTGAATGATGTAAAATCGCTATTGAAGCACAATACCCAACCTCTATTTGGTCACCATTTACTCTCATTGTCGCCTAGGAGAAACAATTGAGAAAGTCTCCCTCTAAAACGAGGACATTCGGAATTGGTTGAAACAAACCAATTCTTCTCTTTAACAAACCCTGAACTAAAGGTTTCCTCTTGGACACAGAGCGTACATCCGAGACGAATTGGATCTGCACAAATGCCAGTCGCTTCATGCTGGCATGTTTGCCCCATCAGCACTGCTCTTGGTTTTCATCCAGTCTCGCACGACTCAACCCCCAAATACACGTAGCAAAACACTCCCTTTTCAGCGACTACCGTGGTGTGACAATCCCGGGCACGGTTTGTTGGTGCTGGAGGCCATCCAACCCGTATCACTGACTGTCGCAAGCAGGAACAACAGAGCGCAGTAGAGTGAGTGGTGTCACTTCCTGTCAGAAGGCCAGGAAAGAAGAGCATGGAGACTGTATGCATGTCAGGAGTGTTTGTAAACAGATGAAAATAGCTGTTATGTTACTCAGGAAAGGACTAGGGAGCATAGCGTGCTAATGTTGAAGGAAACTACTGAGATGCCATAGGCCATTTAGCACTGAGGTAAAAAGGATGCTGTCAACCTGGGTTGCACTGATGGAAATCATAGCCATACTCAGGTAGTTGACTGAGTAATGAAGCCTATGACTGGGACAATTTGACTGATTTGCAAGTAAACTCTCCAGTCAATTTCTTTTTGATAAATGTAGTTTTATGTCATAACATCTGCCAGCTTGTTTGGTTTGGATTTTAGTCATATACTTAATCTACTTGTAAGGACACATGCTATGAGTCTCACAGCACCATGCACTAATAAATAAACAACATCTGGTTTGAAATCCTTTGTCTAGAGCGCTCACACCTTGTGGCCAAAGTCGCTTGTGTCACAATATTGGGTCTGCGCTGAACCCTGAAGTGTAAGTGCAGTCATATATACTTACTTTGGTATATTTTGCTTTTCATTTTAGTCAAAACATCAATATACACAGAAAGAAAAAAGAAAACTACACTCTGTGTACTAATTCATTTCTTTTCTCTTTATTACTTTTACATTTTACTTGAATAATTACTTGGAAAAGTGTAAAACAAGGTTTACTTGCAGGCTACGTGACATTGTTTTTGTTAAATTTGCAAGTATTTAAATACATATTTGTGCTATCAAATGATTAATCGTGATTAATCACATCCAAAATAAAAGTTTTTGTTTACATAATACAGTATATGTGTGTCTACTGTGTATACTTATTATGTATACATAAATATACACATATACAGTATACATTTAGAAAATATTTACATGTATTTACATGTATATATTTATATTCATACAGCTGATATTATATATAAATACATTTAATATATAAACGTAACATTTTTCTTAAATATACACATGCATGTGTGTGTATTTATATATGGGTCATTGACCTATAAAGATTTTTGACAGGCCAATTTTAAAATACAAAAAAATAATAATATCTGTTGTAATTGTCCATTAAGAATTTTGCGTACACATAAATTCATATTAAAAATTTGTGATTTTAGTGTTTTTTCATCTCAATGAATTGGCCATAGCCTTAACAAATGTCATGTGGTGTGACCATGATTTATACTGAAATTAATTCATTTCTTTTACATGCTTATTTTTTATTTTTTTTTAGATGTTCTCAGTAATTAAAGTGTTTAGAAACAAAGTATTTACATTTATTTTGAGTTTTCTTATTTTTGTTTTAGAATTTTAGAGTTGCCTTCTTAAATGTAGTTAGCAGACTTATTTTTCTTGTAAATTGCATAAAATTTATAGAAATGTTTTAAAAATACCATTCACTTAAGCATGATGTAGCAGTGATTCATATTTCAGCCAAAGAAATTAGATATTTTATTTTTATACAGTTATTACTATTATTGGTTGCACCACATGATAATCATTAAAAATCTATTTAAAGAGACATGTGAAAAGTGCAGCACATGGCATTAACTGCAGGCATTTCTTTAGCCCAAGTTATTTCTGAACTTTATGTATATAAACCATCAGTTGAATATAAAAGCACAAAAACTGCCAATCTGGGAAATGTACCTGTAATGGAAAAAACTCTGCAGTGGTCGCACCACATAATATTTCAAATTCATTCAAAATTTACAAGCACAGAATTGGCCACCTAAACAAAACAAGCTAGCTTCCCACAAAAAGTCACTGTGAAATTTATAATAAAAATAAATACTTGTAGAAATAACTTAATATTCATGTTTTTTTGAGGTCATACCACATGATATCCAAATGTGGTAACTACATACATTTTTTTTTTTTTTTTTTTTCCAAATTTGAAAGATAGTTACAAACCTGCTTGATGCTTCCATTGGTCATTAGCAAATTGCTATGTGATTCAAAGTCCTATCTTTGAATGGATTTCAACATAAAAGTCCCAAAATGGTAGTTTCTTGATGGTCGCACCACATGATATTTCATAAAATGGAAATCATTGGACAAAGTTAGTTTGTACATCGTCATGGAAATATAAATACAGATGCTTTACAATTTTATACAGGATTACAAAACACTTTGGAAATCATGCCAAATAGTGCAGAAAATGAATCAAAATAAATTTAGGGTAATGTCAAAGACATTTCCAAAACAACAGTTATTACTGGACAGTTGCACCATATGGTATTTTGACACTTTGAATAACAGAAAAATTACAAATAACTAATCTTTTTTGAAAAGTTAAAGTGGGTCCATATATAGGAAAGGGTACTTCATATATATGGCATCTTTTTAATGCATTTAAATCAATTTTTAACTGAAAAAATTGCAGTCGGAGAGAAAATTTAGGTGTCATGTCATTGACACATATACACAATAAATATACAATGTACACACACATATATATTATGTAAACACTATCATTTTGGATTTGATTAATCGCAATTAATCATTTGGCAACACTATAACATTTTAAATAAAGGGTTCTATTGGTAGCATAGACCAGAGGTTTTTTTTTTTTTTTTTTCCAACAAGATTTGTTCATAATTGTTAACCTTTTGTAGGTTATATCATCACACTAGTAGGTGTTTTCATCTTTAATTTGTCAATAAAAATAACAAATGGGTTTTAAAACAAATCTGTTGGGTCATTCACAACAAAACAATTGCAAACAATCTGTTAATTTCAAAGATTTGATCAAAAACACAGTCCAAAGATATCGTTCATGAATGAAACACTACTACATCTGTATAATTTGTATTTAAAAAAAATAACATCTGTTATTGCTTACAACAGAATAATTGTGAAGAATTTGTTCATTAAAAATATTGGAGATTTAAAGTTGTCAAGATATCATTATGAAACAGTAGTAACTGAAATCTGTATAATTTGCTTAGAAAAATAACATATGGGTTTTTAAACAAATCTGTTGAGTTGTTTACAACAGAATTGTGAACAATTTGTTCATTTAACACTGATATTGTTGAAATGAAACAGTATGCAGTCTTTGCTTGTGGGCACTTAGCCCTGCTGCCAAGTTGATTTGAGCCAATCACATGAGCCGGGCGAATGCCATGTGACTAATTACTCTCTAGCCGCAGGAAAAGCATCATGACAGCAGTGATTGGGTGACAACACCACAAGAACACACACAACCCCAAGCCTTCACTAGCTACTGTTGTAAGACATCAAATGCAACATTAACATAAAATAGCACATTTCTTGCTTTTAAGAACCATCAAATACAGTATAATGAAAGATTAGCAATTGTTTATTTTATCAGAATGAATGTCTACTTTTTTAATGGTAGCCAATAGAAAAAGATGCTGCTTCGCAGCCAAACAATGTACTGTAGTAAAGGCGTCCACTACCTCTAGGGACTAATGAGGTCATGTAGCCAAACCTTGACACTCTGGTGGCAACTCTGCCTTCCCAAAAATGGATACGGGGTGGAATTTGTCCCGGGCTTCAATCACAGCACTCACCATAGTGCTTTCATGTAGATCAACACTGCCTCCCAGGGACTCCGGTGGAACTACAGACCGAGTCTTCTCTCTTATTCTCTCCCTGGTGATGCACTGCACTGGGAGAAGTCACAGAGAGACATGCTGAGTGAAAGAAAGCAAGCGAGAAAGAGTCATGAATCAGCACCCGGGCCAGCCGCTCACACGGGAAGCCTTCAAAGACGAACGAACGGAGGGATCTGACTGCAAGTGCTCACTGAACTTATGATGTGCTTTTGAGCTATATATCAAAAACACACTGAAACAGTGTGAATAAAAACTGAGATTGATGAGGAGAAAGATGGATCAATATGGAGAAGACCGCCTTATGGATTCTTCACAGTGGTTTGGTGGATTCATTAAATAAAATGAGAATAAACATCACATGAGATGGATGACTGACACAAGAAACTTGAGGTGGGGGCGTGGCCTGCTGAGATGGAAAAATACAGGTTTCAAACTAAATATCAACCATTGTTACAATAATGCACTCTACTGCTAATGCTAACTGCAGGCAAGTCTGTTACATTTTAGTTTTAGTCCATTTTAATGGTTGTAATTCCAATCGATTTCTACAGCTATGGTCAGCAACCTCTGTCGAGAATTATTCAGTACCGGTTGAGGTATGAAAAGGTATGAAAATAATGTTTTTTTTTTTTCCTGTAGCTCCTGTGATTATGCTAAGCTAGTGCCTAATTCATAGGGAGAGCGGCATACTTGAAACATCGTATCGGGTTATGGTTGAATTCTTGTTCCTGTCTCTCTTTGACCTTTAGCTCTAATCTCCCCTTCAGTTCGACACGTTCGTCTGAGGCGTTGACGCGGCGGTCTGCTTCAGGGAGGGATCAAATCCAATTCACTCTGTTTAATGTGATCCCATTTGCAATGCTCAGCCAAGTTCAAATATAAAGTTGTGCAGCCTCTTGTACACATTCAACCAGCAGGTTTGTGGTACCATGGTGGCCTATTTTATATCCAAAATGGGTGAATCTCAAAAACCTGTCAACCTTGGTCATATTTCATCATTGTCATCATATTTTATTCATTAACTTACCCAAAAAGTGTAAACACTGCTGAATTCAGGATGATCTTATTTAAACATCCTGACCAGTCTGACACAGCAACATTTGCTCAGCCGACGGCAAGGAGTTTAGGTCGAAGCTAGCTACCAATAGAGCTACGGAAGCTCATTTCTGCCACCGAATAAAAAATAAAACAAGGTAACTGTAACTTTCATCTTGCAATTCTGAGAAATAAAGTCAGAATTGCAAGATGAAAGTTTTTATATCTAGCAATTCTGATTTAATAATGTGTAATTGTGAGTTTATATAATGCAATTCTGACTACATAACTCGCAATTGCAAGTTTATATCTCAATTCTGAGAATAAAAGAATATCTCAGAACTGTGAGATATAAACTCACTTCTAACATGAGTGAGATATAATCTCAATTCTGAGAAGAAAAGTAAAAAAGTTTACATCTCGTAATTCTGACTTTATAACTTGCAATTGCTTGTTTTTTTTTTTTTGTTTTTTTTTTCGCAATTCTCCGAAAAAGGACTTTATTTCTCTGAATTTTGAGTTTACATCTCTCAATTCTGACATTCTTAGAATTTAGAATTTACACCTCACAATTCTGACTTTTTTCTTGCAATTGCGAGTTTTATCAGTTTTACTTTTTTTTTTTTTAGAATTCCGAGATATAAAGATACAATTTATAGAAAACCAGTCAGAATTTTAAGATATAAACTCACAGTTCTGAGAAATAAAGAAAAAAAACTGGAGTTTACATCTATTCTGACTTTATAACTCGCAATTCTGAGAATAAAAGTCATTATTACAAGTTTATATCTTGTTATTTAGACTTTATTTCTCAAAATTGTGAGTTTATATCTTACAATTCTAACATTTTTCTAAGAATTTAAGATTTACACCTCACAATTCTGACTTTTTAAAGTCAGAATTGTGAGATAAACTCACAACTGCGAGAAAAAGTCAGAATTGTGAGATCTTAATTCTGAGAAATTAATAAAAAAAGTCGAGGTTACATCTTGCAATTCTGACTTTATAACTCACAATTGCATGTTTATTTTGCAGTTCTAAGAAAACAGGACTTTATTTCTTAGAATTTTGAGAATATCTCTTAATTCTGACATTCTTTCTCAGAATTTAGAATTTACATCTCGCAATTCTGACTTTTTTCTCGCAGTTGTGAATTCTATCACAATTCTTTAAAAAAAAGTCTGAATTACGAGATATAAACTTGCAATTGCTAGAAAACAAATCAGAATTGTAAGATACAAACTCAATACTGAGAAACAAAGAAAAAAACTGTAGTTTACATTTCACAAATATTGACTTTATAACTCGCAAAAAACTTTCTCGCAATTCTGGAAAAAAAAAAAACCCTCAGAATTGCAAGTTTATATCTCGCAATTTGTACTTTATTTCTCAGAACTGCAAGTTTATCTCTCACAAGTCTGACATTTTTTCTCAGAATCTACATCTCACAATTCTGACTTTTTTCTCGCAATTGAAAATTTATATATCGCAATTCTGACTTTTTTTCTGAATTACGAGATATAAACTTGCAAATGCGTGAAAAATTCAGAATTCTAGAATATAAACTTGCAATTCTGAGAGATAAAATAGCAATTGCATGCTTTTTCACAATTCTGAGAAAAAAGTCAGAATTGCAAGATATAAAATCACAATTACTAGAAAAAGTCAGAACTTTGAGATATACACTCACAATTCTGAGAAAGAAAGAAAAAAAATCAAGTTTACAACTCACAATTCAGACTTTTTTTTAAAGTTCTGAGAAAAACAAATTTCTTTCTCACAATTGCAAGTTTATATCTCACAATTCTCACTTTACAACATGCAATTGCGAGTTTATATCTCGCAATTCTGAAAAAAGGTCATAGTAGCAAGTTTATAATTTTTTTGTTTTGTTTTGTTTTTTCTCAGAATTCTGAATTTCCATCTCGTGCTTCTGACTGTTTTTCTGGCAATTCTGAGAAAAAATTTAGAATTGCAAGATGTAAACTTGTAATTGCGAGAAAAAAAGTCCAAATTGTGAAGTAAAAAGTCACACTTACCTTTTTTTTATTCAGTGGCAGAAATGGGCTTCCATATAGAGCAGGCAGAAACCTGATTAGAAAAAAAAATTGCAATTTTATCTGGTGACACGTGCAGAAATTACACTTTTTTTATTTTCTTTAAATAATGCAGCACTATATAATCATACTTTTAGTGTAAAATGCAGTGAAGAATACTTTAGCATTTTTTAACAAATGTAAAATATGGTCTGAAAATGTTTTCCAATGTCTGTCTACCAAAACATTAGCATATGTTGAAATTTTGAGCAGATGATGTGTTTTTCTATGCAAGTGTCTTTGTGTGAAGCTCTTTTGTGCGTGTAGTATTTTCATCTGATGCTTGAATTTGCCTGTTTCATCACAAACACTTCACGGGGGCTAAGCCAGAGTAATGTAGCCTGCATTATTTATCTAGGTCTCGGGCGTATACTGCTCCGTGCTGATTTCCCAGTGACATTTCAAGACAGAGAAGGAAATAAAGAGAGATACCAAGGGACAAACAGTAAGAGAGAGCTAAAGAAGCAACAAATCACTCTAACACAAGAAAAACCCCTTCGGATGGCAGATTCAGCAGGAATCTTGATCAGCGACGTCCTTTTGCCTGCACATCAGCTGACAGAACACACGAAAACACACTATTGACTCAAGCTAAACATACCAACGTGTCATACGGCAGCCATCAAACACATTTACACGCACTTCTCCCGGAAATGACAGGTAAACACACATGCGGGTGCTCTAACACTCAGATGATGTTGAAATCAAGATGAAGAGGTGTGAGAAAGGTAGGGTGTCAGTCTACCATTCTACCTCAGGAAAAAAAATAGAGGTTGCTGAATGTCTTGTCTCAGTCTCTCTCTTTTCGTAACTCACACACTCACTCACTCGCTTCCTCGTTCTCCCTCTTTCATCTGTCAGAGCTAATGAACAGATGTTGCAGGGCTGTTGAATGTAGGATGATGGACTGTGCCTCTGGCGGCCGAAGCCAGCTGGGGAAAGAGAGAGAGCGAGAGAGTTTTATGGTTTCTCAGCCATCCAGACCATATTAACACGTAAAAGGCGGATCCATGAAACAGTTGCACCATTTTTATGTGCGTTCATGTGTATTTAAAGAGGCAGTGCACCAAAAATAAAAATGGTGTCATCATTTTCATCCTCACATTATTTTGAGCCCATTTGATTTTATTTTGTCTGTTGGTGAAGTTTACTGTAGAAAAACATTCTGGATGTTTCTTTCCATATTTTGAACATTTTCATTTTCAAGTGACTAGGGACTTGCACTTTCAGGCTCACCATAAAATATTATAAAAGTATCGGTTTGTTCGCCAAGTCTCTGGAACTCAAACAATACCTTTGCATGAGAAACAGACCAAAATAGAAGTATATGTAGTAATAAATTTAAATCTTTTCCTCAACTGTAGAATTCAAATTAAATATGGCGCCACTGACATCAATGACATTTGATCAGAAGATACACAATAATTAATATCTACTGTTAAATTTGTCACACAAATATATTACACTTTTATGGTGCTTTCTTTAGAGCTTTACAGTCCTAGTCCCCATTTTATGGATTTTATTTCCAAAAAAAAAAAAAAAAACCTACGCAATTGCAAGTTTACATTTCACAATTCAGATTGTTCTTCTCAAAACTATATATAGTTTCAAGTATATATCTTGCAATTCAGAATTTTTATACAATATTCATTTTTTTTTTGTCTCAGAATTGCAATTTTGCAAAAAAAATTAAATTTTTTCTTGCAATTGTGTTTTTTTTTTCATAATTCTGAGAAAAAAGTCAGAATTGCAAGATATAAACTCAATTTTGAGAAAAAAAAGGCAGAATTGTGACATCTCAAGTCTAAGAAATAAAGAAAAAAGTTGAGTTTACATCTCGCAGTTTTGATGCAATTGCGTGTTTTTCACAATTCTGAGATTTTTTCAGAATTTTGAGTTTATATCTCTCAATTCTGACATTCTTTCTCAGAATTTAGAATTTACACTTCGCAACTGTGAGAAAAAGTCTGAAAAAGTCAGAACTGCGAGATGTAAGCTTTAAAATGAGAATTCTGAGAGAAAAAAAAAAGAAAAAAGTTGAGTTATACATTTCACAAATACTGACTTTATAACTCACTAAAAAACTTTATAAACACACTTAAGTTTATATCTTGCAATTCTAAAAAATCAGAATTGCGAGTTTATATCTCGCAATTTGGACTTTATTTCTCAGAATTGCGAGTTTAAATTTCACAACTCTGAAATTTATTCTTAGAATTTAAAATTTACACCTCGCAAATCTGACTTTTTTTCTTGCATCTGTAAATTTAATCGCAATTGTGAGAAAAAAAGTCAGAATTGCGAGATATAAGCTTACAACTGCTAGAAAAAAAATCTGAATTGTAAGCTTTATACTGAGTATTCTGAGAAAAAAAAAAGAAAAAATTGAGTTTATGTTTCACAAATACTGACTTTATAACTCACTAAAAAAACTTTATAAACACACTTGCACTTTATTTCTCAGAATTGCGAGTTTATATCTCACAATTCTGAAATTTATTCTCAAAATGTAGAATTTACACCTTGCAATTCTGACTTTTTCGCACAATTGCGAGTTTTTTGCAATTCTGAGAAAAAAGTAAAAAAAAAAGCAAGATATAAGCTTGCAATTGCAAGAAAAAAGTCAGAATTCTGAGATAAAAAATTGTACTTCTGAGAAATAAAGAAAAAAGTCAAATTTACATTTCGCAATTCTGACTTTACAACTCGCAACTGCATGTTTTTCACAATTCTGTGAAAAAAAGTCAGAATTGCAAGATATAAACTCACAATTCCGAGAAAAAAAGTCAGAAAAAGTCAGAATTGTGACATCTCAATTTTACATCTCGCAATTCTGACTTTATAACTCGCAATTGCATGTTTTTCACAATTCTGAAAAAAAACGTCTCTGAATTTTGAGTTTATATCTCTCAATTCTGACATTCTTTCTCAGAATTTAGAATTTACACCTCACAATTCTGAATTTTTTCTTGCAATTGTGAGTTTAATTACAATTCTGAGAAAAAAAAGTCAGAATTGCAAGATATAAGCTTACAATTGCTAGAAAAAAAGAAAAAAGTTGAGTTTACATTTCACAAACACTGACTCTATAACTCACAAAAAAAATGTACTTGCAAGATTATTTATGAAAAAAGTCAGAAATGGAAGTTTACATCTCAAAATTTGGACTTTATTTCTCAGAATTGCGAGTTTATATCTCACAATTCTGAAATTTATTATCAGAATTTAGAATTTACACCTTGCAATTCTGACTTTTTTCGTGCAATTTCGAGTTTTTTTGCAATTCTGAGAACAACGTCAGAAAAGCGAGACATAAACTTCTGAGATACAAATTCGTACTACTGAGAAATAAAGAAAAGTCAAGTTTACATTTCGCAATTCTGACTTTTTAACTCAGTTGCATGTTTTTCGCAATTCTGCAAAAAAGTCAGAATTGCAAGATATAAACTCATAATTAGTACAAAAAAGTCAGAATTGTTACATTATTTGTTTTATATTTAGTGGTGGAAAAAAGCTTCCATTCGCTTCCGTTGTCTGGCAAAAAAAAAAAAAGTACAAAATTATTTTTAAATATTCACACAAATAAATATGGAAAATTAATTAATGGATTAAGAGAGAAGATTATTGAATTACCCGAGGAAAACCTTAGAAATTCTCCTCATCATTCCAGCAAATGTTACAATCCATCTCTCCTCCCGGTGGTGTCATACATCACAGCTGGGACCCATGTCCCCTGCTCTTTCTCCAGGGGGAGGTGGAGCACCGCCAGCCACCCCATCGTCAGAAAGGTCAAGAGAATGCAAGAACCTGCAATGCCCGCTCAGGTTCAGCTGTGGCCAAATGTTCTTGCACCCTGTGCTACTTCAAAAATGCACTAGAAGCATGTTCAGAGATCACTGACCCTGCCAATTTTTCTTGACCCCTGTTGGCTCGTATCTTGTTGTCTCCATAGACTTGCGTCCAGACGGCCTCATTTATATTTTACACACAAAAGCGTGATCACACCACAGACGTTCCACTTTCCTCCATCATACAGTACAGAGAAATTACCTCTGGAACCGGAATGAAAACAGACTGAGATGTTGTAAAGTCGCAGTTGTGTTGCATTTGTCATTAAGAGCACGGTTTCTTCTCAGGGCTCTCCTGCCACCGAGAGGTCAGTTCAATTAGTTCTCACTCTCGAGAGCTCAAGACTAGTTTCTGCTGAGCTCCGGGACTGACACATTTGAGGATGTGTTGATTTTCACGCACGTCACACACCGATAATCAAATGTTCCAACACCCACACTTCCAATCTGGCTTTCTGTTATGTTTCATTAAATGACTAACTACCTACGGATTTGCTATTTATGCATGTATTTATTTATTTATGCATGTATGTATGTGTTCATTTATTTGTTTTACAGCTGTTACTCACTTCCTGCCATTTCTTACTTGCAGAAAAGCTTTTCGTTTTAAGAGTTGACATGAAATCAAAACTGACCTTATTACTTTACTGCTCACACTGCTGATCTGACTGTGCATGATTCATCAGTGAATGTTACTCCACAGAAAAAAGGCCTATCTTTGTAATCTTTCATCAAAATACAATAATTTGTTCCACATCCACAACAATGTGGTGATATCACCAAGGCCTGATTTCTTTAACCCTGCCCCTCCTGTAATATATAGACCACACCCAGCTAATAATAAAAACCTGTAGCAGATCTATACAGGTGGAGCTGGGGAGGTGGAGGGTTTCCTGAACACTCACTCCCCCCAAGTCCGACTCTGGGTTACAAGTCCAACTCTCTAACCATTATGCCACGACTGTCCCCCAAATGTAAAGCAGCAAGCTCATTGGCTGCATATGCAACATGAACCAGTCAACTGTAGTTGGTATTTTCTACAACTTTGTGGTTATCTTGTATTAAAGATGATTTATTATAATTTGATTAATTATTCTAAGCTTGTGAAAGGACAAAGTCATCATAAGATATCCAGTGCAGCACCAGAATGGTTGTGACTTGCATGCCTGCAGAGAGGGAAGGAAACAGACCAGTGGAGGACAAAAATGTCAGCAGTTCATCAAATCATATTAGGACCTGTTTAATTTGTCCTTTATGTCAGCAGATGTTTCTGCTGGTTTGTTCATCATTTCACATTACTGTAAAGGAAAAAAAAAATGTTTGTTTTTGTAATCAGAAGTTGTTTTGGCAATAAAATGACAAGGTTTTGCTGGTTTGTCATCTAGGGATTAAAAAAAGTATTTTCCATTAACATACATAAAAAAAGCTGTATATTCTTATTGAATATGATGTCACCCTCGGAAATACTAGTGATGTACAATAATGTACAAAAAATTGGTACAATTTTTTTCATTTTTCATTTGGAAAACATTTGTAGTCGTCTAATGCTTACTTAATCTTTAAATAACACTGCTACAATAACCAAATCTCAAAATTAATATCCATTTTTATACTGTTCATTATAATGCTGTGGTTTCTAAATTGGTGATTTTTTATGTTTTGTCTTGAATTTATTCTGAGAATAGAATAGAATAGAATAGAATAGAATTTGCTATTTATTGGTTATTGGTCGTAACATAAAAATAAGCTTATTAGTATCATTTTTCACGCTTATCAGTAAGGCTAGAATTTTGGTATCACATATCCCTGTCAGTAGGGGTGGGCAATATGACCAAAATATTATATCACGATATGAGTAATTTTATTTAATGCTAACAATATATATCACTATACTTATTTTTGCTTTAAATAAAGTCTTTATGATATAAAAATAGAAAGAAATAGAAATGTCATGAAATTTCTGAGTAACAACTATACAAACTACTAACCTGAAAAAAAAAAAAAAAAAACACTCACTGAGAACAAGTAAACAGTCAGCGATTAAATAAGAACTAATTACACTAATTACAAGCAAAAAACTACAGTAGAACAAACAATTAAGAAATTCTACATACATTGTATAAAGTAATCAAATATATAAAAGCACTGCATATTCTTCACTGTGTAAATAAAATATATTTCTTCTTTTTAAAGTGTTAGTTTGCCCAAAAATGAAAATTAGCCCATTATTTACTAACCCTCCAGGAATCCTAGGGTGATTATATTATAATCATATATTAAAAATTATCCTGGCACTTCCAAGCTTTATGTTGGCAGTGGGTGGGTGTTTCTCTTCATCAGTCCAAAACAAGTCCAATAAAGTTTAATTTAATCTAGATTGCACCAAGAAAGAGAAACACCCGTGCCACAGGATAATTTTTAATATAACCGATTACATTTGTCTGAAAGAAGGAAGTCATATACACCTAGGATGCCTGGAGGGTGAGTAAATAATGGGTGAGAGATTTGCTCTCTTTAGTTTGTTTGATTAACCCTCTGGGGTCGACAAATGCACCGGCACGTTTTGTGGCATTTTTCCTGAGAACCCCTAAACTTAAAATACTCTGTCATTTTTTTATCGCACAGATATGAGCAATATGCTCATATGAAGGGTCTACTTTTATTTGTATACACTCATAAAACAACAAAACTTTTGTAAAATAAAGAAAACAAACAGAATGCACTTGTCTTCTCTATCTCCACTCACTGCTCTGTGAAACGCGTCACAAAAATGAACCAAAACTCAGGGAATACTTGACACACAGACATGAGAGATATATCTATAGAAAGCTAGTGCCTATTTTTAAAGGAGAAGTTCACTTCCAGAACAAAAACTTACAGATAATTTACTCACTCCCTTGTTATCTAAGATGTTCATGTCTTTCTTTCTTCAGTCGTAAGGAAATTGTTTCTTGAGGAAAACATTTCAGGAATTATCTCTATATAGTGGGCTTCAATACAGTAAGGTAATGTCGAAAAACTCTTATTTTCTCCTCCAACTTTAAAATCGTCCTACATTGCTGCAGAAGTATTTACAAAGTGTTTACAAAGTGAACATGCAAAGAAGATCAAACTCCCTTTACAAAAAAGGTAAAATGGCAATGTAGGATGATTTTAAAGTGAAGAGAAAACGAGATGGGAGTTTTTCGACATACAGTATAAATGTATTAACCTGGATTACACAGAGTTCACATGCACATCGCAGAAAATAGACAAGGTGAGCGTTTGAGGTTAAAAAGTATATAAATTTGTTTTGAAAATGACCGATAGTTTCGCTAGATAAGACCCTTCTTCCTCGGCTGGGATCGTTTATAGCTGCATTTTAGAAGTTCAAAGTTGGTGGCACCATTGAAGCACACTATATGGAGATAATTCCTTATATGTTTTCCTTAAAAAACATAATTTCTTATCGACTGAAGAAAGAAAGACATGAACATCTTGGATGACAAGGGGGTGAGTACATTATCTGTACATGTTTGTTCTGGACTTAAAAGAAGTAAGTCATGTCAAAAACAAAAATTCTCTGATAAAGTAATCCGTATGAAACCAACACGATGTCCCATCTGAGCTCATTATATCTAATGTGATCACGCCCACCATCGCGCTTTTTATATTAGAAATATCCACGTGTATATGTAAACGCCCACATCGCCCCCGTAAACTTCAGATTTTAGCCATTAATATGTTTTTAAGATACTGAAAAAAGCACAAATGTCAGGGCATTTTAAAACTTCTCCAGGGCCCCAAAACCCCCTCAGACCTCAGAGGGATAACATGAATGACACACAGCAGGAATATCAGACTGCTGTCACTTTAAGAGCTGCCCGGATACAGTATACTGTTACAAATGTGTTATCTTTCTCAGCTGTTTGCTTTCACATAAGACCTAAACTATGAGGATACTTGCAAAGACAGGCATGTTGACACATACAAGTGTGTGTATTTAACCGTTTAAGGCCTATAAAATGGCAAAATAAATACGAGCGCCGTCTTCTAGGGCTGTTCGATTCTGAAAATTTTGGAATCAAGTCCGATTCCGATTCCTGGTTCTGGAATTGATGAGATTCGATTCCAAGAATCGATTCCTCACTGTTTTTTTTCGATTCTTGTTTTTTATAGAGTGGAGGAACCTAATTTCGCCATGAATGTAGGATATAAAGGTCTTAGAAAGTAGTCTAATCATAATATGAAGCTCTATTTTCTTAAATTATGATACATTTCTGTATTTAAATTGTAATTTTGTCTGCATTGCACATGAAATTAATCATAGCCCACAACTCAGCAGTGGACATGCGTTTATTGCATGAATGAAACAAGGCACAGTTCAGCTGAATGTTGTTTACTTCAATGATATGCTTTGTGCAAAATTAACAAACTGTACACTGAAACAAAATAACCAGAACATCAACACTGATATACAGTGCCCTCCACTAATAGTGGCACCCTTGGTAAATATGAGCAAAGGTGGCTGTGAAAATAAATCTGCATTGTTTATCCTTTTAATCTTTCATTCAAAAAATTCACAAAATTCTAACCTATCATTGAAGTAAAACAATGGAAAGCAGGGGGAAAATCTCATTATGAAATAAATGTTTTTCTCTAGTTCATGCTGACCACAATTATTGGCACCCTTAGAAATTATAATGAGGTAAAATATCTCTGAAGTATATTCCCATTCATATTTGCAATTATTTAGCACACCAGAATGACTAGGAGTATGATATTGTCCAGCCATGACTTCCTGTTTCACAGGATGTTAAATACGAGGAGCACAAAGGCCAAATTCCCTTAATCATCCATCACAAGGAATAAAACCAAATAATATAGTTCTGATGTGCAGAACAAGATTGTTGAGCTTCACAAAATAGAAAGTGACTGTAAGAAAAGAGCTAAAGAATTGGAAATCTCCATTTCCATCATTAGAACAATAATTAAGAATTCCAATCAACTAAAGATGTTACAAATCTGCCTGGAAAAGGATGTGTGTCTATATCATCTTAATGTATGGTGAGGAGGAGAGTTTAAGTGTCCAAAGACTCTCTAAGGATCACAGCAGGAGAATTGCAGAGATTAGTTGAGTCTTGGGGTCAAAAGACTAAAAAAAAAAAATTCAAACAGCCCCTACATCACCACATGTTGTTCAGGAGGGTTTTAAGAAAAATCCTCCTTAATCATCCAGAAACAAACTTCAGCATATTCAGTTGTCAGACACGACTTGAATTTCAAATGGGACTGGCTTCTGTGGTCAGATGTAACTAAAAAAAAAGGAGCTTTCTGGCAACAAACCCACCAGATGGGTTTGGTACAAAAAGTACCCCATGTCCACGGTTAAATATACTGCTGGATCGCTCATGTTGTGGGCTTATTTTCCTGCCAGAGGTCCTGGACGTCTTGTTCAGATACATGGCATCACGGATTCTAGCAAATACCGACAGATAAAAAATCGAAATCTGACTACATCTGTTAGAAGTTCTATAATGAGCTGTGGTTGGATCTTCCATCAGGACAATGAACTAAATCAAACGTCAAAATCAATACAAAAATGTGTCACTGAGCATAAAATGAAGCTTCTGCCATGGCCGTCCCAGTTGCCTGACCTAAACTCTGCAGAAAATGCGTGAGGTGAACTGAAAAGAAGAACCACCAGCATGGAGCTGTGAATCTGAAACATCTGGAGTGTTTCTGTATGAAGGAATGGTCTCTGATCTCTTGTCAGGTGTTCTCCAAACTCTTCAGGCATTAAAGAAGAAAGCTCAGAGATGTTATCTTGAATAAAGGACGTTGCAATAACTGGGTGCCAATAATTGTGGTCAACATGAACTAGAGAAAAACATTTATTTCATAATGAGATTTTCCCCCTGCTTTCCATTGTTTTACTTCAATAATAGGTTAGAATTTTGTGAATTTTTGAATGAAAGATTAAAAGGATAAACAATGCAGATTTATTTTCACAGCCACCTTTGCTCATATTTACCAAGGGTGCCAATATTAGTGGAGGGCACTGTAAGAGCTTGTGGTTTATCTGTCAAATCAGATGCGTTCTCGGCCACTGATCTGTGCTCTCTGCGTTTTCTTTCAGAATTATCATTGGCTGATAGAAAGGCTAAAAATAACATTTTATTTAAGATGAAAATAGAATCAAAACACTCGAACACGTCATGATTCTGTTGTGCAGCGCACAAAACTGTGGACAATAAAAGGCCATTCCACCGTAAAATAACTTTTGAATCGTTTTTGAACTGGTTCATTAAAGCAAAGAACATTTTCGTGGAAACGAATCAGACTTCTAATCACTATTAGCGAGCAAGGCTGCATCCTCAAACTCAAACGAGCTCAGTACCGACTCTTTTCATTCAGTTTATTTTCGTGAATGCATGTTCAGCGACATTTGATGACAACAGCCGAGATATGCAGCCTTCGTATGATGCAGCCTTTTGTTTGAGAGGCGCCCATAGATAAGCTTTGTTGAACTGAAAACGGCTATGTGCGGAGAGTCGATCCCCCTTGACGGGATCAATTCCAAACTTTGGAATTGACTCTCAGTTCCCAACGCCTCGGAATCGAGGAATCGATTCTTTTTGGAATCGACTCCCAGCCCTACCGTTTTCACTTGCGCGCGCCTCTCAGACAGCGCACACATATAGCGAAATAAGTTCTCTTTTGCTGCTAATTGCATTTCAAGGGCTTGAAAGACGATAGTCCAAAATCTCTACTGGTTGACAAGTTTTTACCTGCTAATCATGTCTACCAGTATATCGCCCACCGCTATATGTCAGATTACACAACTTTAACACATCTCTGTTTAAAGGCATGGTGAAACTTCACCCGCTAGCACGTCTCTCTCTGAAAAAGAGGATTATACAATCTCCACGTTAAGCTACACAGTGCTGATCTGAGATCAGTATATTGAGACAGTTCAAGCATTACTTACCTCCTCCTTTCCCTTTCAAGTCTCCAGAATGCAGGAAGAACTTGACAGAGGGGAGTTGGCTCATGTCCCTAATTCCCAATTCAATATGAAATGCAATTGCTTTGTTTCGCATAGGGGTCCCAGGTCTCGCATCTGCAGGAAGAGTTTAGATGGACCCCCCTTCCCTACTGTCGAAGGTAGAGACAAGGGGATAGATATGGGAATACAGGGGGCAAGGTGGGCCACCCCGGTATGGCGGCAAAGCCAAAATCCAGGTCAGGTGTCTGGAAAACACAATCTGTCTCATAGCAACAGGGTTTCCTCACAGGGACTGGCCAAGAACCTCAGATAAAATATCCTCCCTTTGCAACCTAAAATGCTTCTCTCTGTCATTTTGCAGTCTTTGGAGAACTTTTCAAAGTGTGGCATGGAGGTCAGATTGAATTTTATATCCTTCACTGACATGTAAACACTGAAGTCTGTTTATGGATGGGTCAAACATAGTTGGTTCAAAGAACTGCCATTCATGTCTTGAAGAATTGAAACTGTAACTCAAACTGGAAAATTGATTTCAGTAAGCCAGAAATCTGATGTTCAGGAGGTCATGAGATCTACTAAACCAATGCTGCCATCCGCTGAGCAGCAGATCTACAGAAAATGACCTAGTTTTTAGGTTGGTTACGTTCCTTGGAGCTCTGAGAGTATTAGGGTAATAAAACAAAAGTGCTCACCTGTCAGTTTTATTCCAGTCAAATATTTATTTTTCCCTTGAAAACATCTACGGCAAGTCTTCCAAGTCTTCCATTCTTCTCCTCCTTTTCAGATCTTTTCAGTAAAAAGATGCTTATTATTTAGAAAGTGCTGATTAACCTCATGATTAACCTCATTGTATTAAGTGGCATCGTCACGACATTTTAAGTTTAAAACATTGATTTATGTAGTTGTATTTTCCAGCAAAAAAAATAAATAAATAAATAAAATAAAATAAAATAAGTAAAATAAAATAAAATAAAATAAAATAAAATAAAATAAAATAAAATAAAATAAAATAAATGTATGTGTTTAAATATAATAAATAACATCTCAAATTATGTTAATTCTTCTCTAGTGTACAATGGTTTCTGAAAAAAAGAACAATTTATAAATTAATAAAGTAATCACCATAAATGGTTAGCATATCATACATAAAATCATACATGATATTCATCAAAATAAAAATAGATATTTACCACTCATATTTTTTTAGAGTGACAAATAATGATTATTTGTACTGTAAACCTTTTAATTTTTTGCTAGTAAAATGAGTCAATAAAAATACAATTTATTGTGACAAACTGAATATCAGTTGTTATTTTTTTAATTTATTCATTATTATTGTTATTATTATTATTATTTATGTTATTGTAATTTATTTATTTATTTAGTTAGTTTTATTTTATTTTATTTATTTATTTATTGCTGGATACAGTTGAAAAGGCCAGGGACAATATAATAAAATAAAATAAAATAAAATAAAATAAAATAAAATAAAATAAAATAAAATAAAATAAAATTAAATAAAATAAAATTGTGTAATATTATTATATAACATTATATAATATTTTATTTATTTCTCTTAAATGAATGAATAAATTAAATTAAATTAAATTAAATTAAATTAAATTAAATTAAATAAATAAATAAATAAATAAATAAATAAAAAATCTCAAATTATGTTAATTCTCTGGTGGTACACTAGTTTCGGGGGGGGGGGGGGGGGGGGGGGGTAATTTATAAAATTACAATGTAGGCGTAAGTAGTCACCTTAAATGGTTAGCATATCATACATGAAAATATTAATATTAGCTATTAATATGAAATGACATGCATCAAAATTAAAGAAACAAGACAGATAAAAATATATACTTACAACTCATATTTTCAGACTGACAAATAATGATTATTTGAACTGTAAACTCTTAATTTTTTAGCTAGTAAAATGTCAATAAAAATACAATTTATTGTGACAAACTGAATATCATTTTTTAAAATGTATTTATTATTATTATTATTATTATTATTATTATTATTATTATTATTATTATTATTATTATTTATGTATTTATTTATTTATTCATTCATTCATTTATTTAATTGTTATTTATTTATTTATTTAATTAATTTTACTTTTTTGGCTGGATACAGTTAAAAAAGCCAATAAAATAAAATAAATAAAATAGGACAATAAAATTAAATAAATAAAATAAACAGGTGAAAAGGCCAAGGACCCCAAGATGGGACAGATTAATAATGCTTTAAAAATAAAATAAAATAAAATAAAATAAAATAAAATAAAATAAAATAAAATAAAATAAAATAAAATAAAATAAAATAATTACATCTTAAATTATGTTAATTCCTCTCTGGGGGGGAGGGTTTGGGGATAAAAAATTAAGTTTTGATGTATTTACGGTAGGAAATTTACAAAATATCTTCATGGAACATGGTTTTTACTTAATAATGATTTTTGGCATAAAAGAAAAATCGATAATTATACAAATATACCCGTGCTACCTAAGGGTTTGTGGTCCAGGGTCACAAATGGCATATCATACAGGAAAATATTATTATTAGCTGTTAATATGATATGATTTTCATCAAAACATGAATATCAGTTCAGTTTCAATTGCATTTATGTATTTATTTATTGCTGGATACAACTGAAAAGGCCAAGGACCCCAAGATGGGACAGATCAGATTAAAGAAAAAAGCATAAGAGCAATCTGTTCTCAAGGTTAAACTTAAAGACATTTGAATGATCATTCATCTAGTTCAAATACTGATCATAAAGCTCTCCAATAGATGTATATAATGACCCACAAGAAGACTAATTGATTTATTGTTGTTTGCAAGTTGTATGATCTTGCTTTTATGTGTTTCCAGGTTTTCACCAACATACTGCGAATATCCATGTATTTTCATCTCTTTCTGTTGGGGATAAAACAGCATTTGTAAGTTGTTCAGTTTGTGGCAAGAAGTTTTTTTTTTTTTTTTTTTTTTTTTTTTGGTGAAAGACCCAGCCATTGTTCCATTTGTAAAAGTCTGGAAAAGTACAACAAACCATCTCTACCACATATTTACATCTGCACAGTTGAGGTGAACAGCACTTTGAGCACGCCACAACAACAACCGTATACACTTACGGTTTTCATCGGGCTACATTTGCTCATGGTCTGGTCATGTTCAGGTCAAGAAACCATCCATTGTCACTTGTGTTTTCCACTCCATGAAAGCTTTTATCTAAACATGCCGTTCATTCGAAACTCCGGAATGCGGCTGAAAAGAAAGCGTTCATCTAAATCGCTGTAATCGGAGCGACTCCACAAGAACAGGCTCGGTTTAATGTTGTGCGAGGATCGCAGAGAGAATGTCTCTTGAAATCAGCAGCGACATCTCAGAATGCATTAGCGAGCTAGAGAGAATATGAGGTGCTAATAAAATATTTATACGCGCATGCAAACAAACCGAGACGTACAGACAATAACCCCCTCCTGCTTCTTAACTTTTAGCCATGCTTTCAAAGGGCACATCACTGATAAGACTTTGGAGAGCGCTAATTCTTCCTGACAGAATATGCCATCGAGCTTTTTTTTTTTTTTTCCTTTTGGCTCCTCTGACCCTGATTATCGTCATTACCGCCCATGCCGCTGACAAAGAGACCTTAAGGGATATCATTTTATATTAAACCACATATGGCAGGAGCCTAGATATTTTACTCTTAAATTATCATTGAGAATGTAAATGAGGTTGAGAATTCAAGGGTTGAAGTGTTACGCTGCTGTATAAGAGTTAAAATAAACACAATCTATGCATATACTGTGTGAAATAACAATTATAGGTTATTATGGGATTCTAAAAATATGATTTAAATACATATACTGTATAAATACACACACGCCACAACATTTACACTATATATTTTAATGTTTACATTATTTACAGTCTAAATATTAAGCTCAACAGGCTATTTCCACTTGATCTGACATTTAATAATTAATACCAGCTAATGGATTAACTTTTGTATACTAGGTTATGCCAATAAAAGTGATTTTTATTAAATAATATGTATACTGCAATAATATTTATAATAGACACACATATATACATACATACATACATCTGAAGACTTCAGATGCCTAAACTTCCATCAATTTTTCTTTTAAATAAGCATTTTTATCAGACTCTTATGAAAATAACATCAGACATTTTTGAAAATAAGGCATTCAATAATTGACTTAAAACCTTTTCATTGTCATGAACCTAAACATGAGAATGCACATTGCAAATTTAATGACAAATGCGAATTTAAAAGAACAAATCTCAGATGGACTTAGAGATTTTTGCATCAAAATATTTTCAGAGATCTTAATATATAAAAGGAAATTGATAATATATATATATAAGTAAATCAGAATATTTATTTATTCATCAGAACATATAAATGGAAAGCAGAATATAAAGATAAAAAATATTAATATATACATTTAAATCATGAATATATATAAAAGTAAATCAGGATATATTTTTGTTAATCTGAATATATAGAAGGAAATCTGAATATTTATTTATAAATCAGAATATATAAATGTAAATCAGAATATATAGATAAAAATATTAATATATGAATTTTAATCATAAATTTTTAGAATAAAAAAACGGAATATATTGTTATAAGTCTGAATATATAAATGTAAATTGTGAATATATAGAATGTAAATCAGAATATATTTTTATAAATCATGAATATACAGAAATAAAATGGAATATAAGTCTGAATATATAAATGTAAATTGTGAATATATAGGAGTAAATCAGAAGATATTTTTATATAAATCTGAAAATATAAAAGTAAATCAGAAGATATTTTTTATAAATCTGAATATATAAAAGTAAATCAGAATACATTTTTATAAATCTGAATATACAGCAGTAAATCAGAAGATATTTTTTTTAGAAATCTGAATATATAAAAGCAAATCAGAAGATATATTTTTTTATAAATTTGAATATATAAAAGTAAATCAGAAGATATTTTTATAAATCTGAATATATAGAAGTAAATCAGAAGATTTTTTTTATAAATCTGAATATATAAAAGTAAATCAGAAGATATTTTTTATAAATCTGAATATATAAAAGCAAATCAGAAGATATTTTTTTTTATAAATCTGAATATATACAAGTAAATCAGAATACATTTTTAAAAATCTGAATATATAGAAGTAAATCAGAAGATTTTTTTTATAAATCTGAATATATAAAAGTAAATCAGAAGATATTTTTTATAAATCTGAATATATAAAAGTAAATCAGAAGATATTTTTTATAAATCTGAATATATAAAAGTAAATCAGAATACATTTTTATAAATCTGAATATACAGCAGTAAATCAGAAGATATATTTTTTATAAATCTGAATATATAAAAGCAAATCAGAAGATATTTTTTATAAATCTGAATATATATAAAAGTAAATCAGAATACATTTTCATAAATCTGAATATACAGCAGTAAATCAGAAGATATTTTTTTTAGAAATCTGAATATATAAAAGCAAATCAGAAAATATTTTTTTTTTATAAATCTGAATATATAAAAGTAAATCAGAAGATATTTTTATAAATCTGAATATATAGAAGTAAATCAGAAGATTTTTTTTTATAAATCTGAATATATAAAAGTAAATCAGAAGATATTTTTTATAAATCTGAATATATAAAAGCAAATCAGAAGATATTTTTTTTATAAATCTGAATATATACAAGTAAATCAGAATACATTTTTAAAAATCTGAATATATAAAAGTAAATCAGAAGATATTTTTTTATAAATCTGAATATATAAAAGTAAATCAGAAGATATTTTTTATAAATCTGAATATATAAAAGTAAATCAGAATACATTTTTAGAAATCTGAATATATAAAAGCAAATCAGAAGATATTTTTTTTATAAATCTGAATATATATAAAAGTAAATCAGAATACATTTTCATAAATCTGAATATACAGAAGTAAATCAGAAGATTTTTTTTTATAAATCTGAATATATAAAAGTAAATCAGAAGATATTTTTTATAAATCTGAATATATAAAAGCAAATCAGAAGATATTTTTTTTTATAAATCTGAATATATACAAGTAAATCAGAATACATTTTTAAAAATCTGAATATATAGAAGTAAATCAGAAGATTTTTTTTTATAAATCTGAATATATAAAAGTAAATCAGAAGATATTTTTTATAAATCTGAATATATAAAAGTAAATCAGAATACATTTTTAGAAATCTGAATATATAAAAGCAAATCAGAAGATATTTTTTATAAATCTGAATATATATAAAAGTAAATCAGAATACATTTTCATAAATCTGAATATATAAGAAGTAAATCAGAATACATTTTCATAAATCTGAATATACAGAAGTAAATCAGAAGATTTTTTTTATAAATCTGAATATACAGAAGTAAATCAAAAGATATTTTTTATAAATCTGAATATATAAAAGTAAATTAGAATACATTTTCATAAATCTGAATATATAGAGGTAAATCAGAATATTTATTTATAAATCAGAATATATAAAAGTAAAACAAAATATAAAGATAAAATATTAATATATAAACATAAATTGTGAATATATAGAAGTAAATCAGAATATATTTGTTGTAAATCTGAATATATACAAGTAAATCAGAATATTTATTTATAAATCAGAATATAAAGATAAAATATTATTATATAAATGTAAATCGTGAATATCTAGGAGTAAAACTTAATAGTTATAAGTCTGAATATATAAACATAAATTGTGAATATATAGAAGTAAATCAGAATGTTTATTTATAAATCACAATATAAAGATAAAATATTAATATATAAATGTAAATAATCAGTATATAGAAGTAAAACTCAATATATAGTTAAAAGTCTGAATATACAGTATAAATGTAAATTGTGAATATATAGTTATAATTCTGAATATATTAATATAAATTGTAAAATGTAGATATAGATATGGATATATAAATGTAAATTGCAACATACATTTTATATAATTAAATATAATAATATAATTATTTCCTGTTTGGCGCTTCACAATGTAATGTTTTTTTGTGTGTGTGAAACACAAAAGTTTTTTGTTTTTTTTCTTTTTGCTGCCGTATTTGATTTGAAAGCAGGTTTTCTAACAAATAACATGTTACATTTTTCCTGTTTTTCGCATAAATCAGATTTGAAATACAGCACATAAAACCATTTTCAGTACAGTGTAGACCAATACAATTTTTTATTTTCTTTTATTTCATTTTATTATTTATTATTTTATTTTCTGGAGCTTGACAGCCACAATCCTAATTCACTTTAATTATATGGAGGAGCATATTTTAAAAAGCCTCGTGCCACTGAAAAAAATCAAATTATACCGTTTTGGACAAATGTCAAAATGAGTAAATGATGACCGAACTATCATTCTAAACAATTCCTTTAACGAAACTACGTATTTATGCAACTAATTTACTCAGAAATGCAGCATGAAGCACTGAAGATTGCAAATAATAGGATTACAATTCCCATTTATCTAAGTTTTTTAGTTACGTCCAATGATACTGTCTAGCTCCCGAAGGAAAAAGTTGAACTTTTAATGAACAAACTCATTAAAACAGCAATGGCTATTTTCAGAAATATCCCATTTGGGCTCTCTTGCACCAGATTGAAGAGCTTTTCAATTACACACAGAAGTCCTCTGACGTGCCTGAGAGTTTTCATGGCCTGCTCTCTAAAACCACATCATTAAAGCAAGAGCTGCTTCCCACCACGAGGGAAGGAAACCCCTCTGGACGGTGGCATGGGTCCAGCTCACCAGGGGTGACTGGATTATCTCCCGAGCTCCCACATGTCCAGATGTGTCCAGCTGAGAAGGGGCAAGCTCAGATGTGAGGGCTTCGAAATCTGCCAGCGCTGCCAAGAATGTTCGAGTGAAGCACAAATTTGCAATCTCCTCAGCTGCGAGGCTTATTTGCGGCACGCAGATTGTCATTTCCTCCATTCAGCTGTCACATAAAGCAAGGAAATGTAATTCGAAAGGGAAAAGATATTTGTCCACCCACCACAGTAAAAATTAGATGCAATTAAACACACTTTAATAACATGTAATTACGCCATTATGGCGACAATATACCTGTCATGCTCGGAGCAGGGAAAATTTAGCTTCTTTTGCACTTCTGATGCATAAATAGTCAGCCTTCAGGATGAAAGTTAGCCTTTCACAATTAATTTGCAAAAAGCCCAGTTATTTCAGGAAACAACTTTCAAAATGCATGCTGTACTGTGAAAAAGTAAGTGCACCACATGAAAAGTAATTGGTTCAACACTTCAATACAGCTATTTCATCCTAACACTATTAAAAGATGAAGGCAAAGCAATTCAACAGAAAATATGGCTTTGAAATTTTTCTTTAAAGGATTAGATACAAGTTTCCTGATCATTTATTCACCCCCATGCCATCCAAGATGTTCATGTCTTTCTTGCTTCAGTTGAGAAAGAAATAAAGGTTTTTGAGGGAAACATTCCAGGATTTTTCTCCATAGTGCACTTCAGTGGGGACCAACAGGCTGAAGGTCCAAACTGCAGTTTCAATGCAAAGTTCACTTTTACATGTTGTTTGAACATAAATGTGTGCTGGCAGTGTGTGTACACGACCACCCTACAATGATAAAAATCCACCTTTCCTAATAACATGCTAGTTAGCAAGTTTAGTGGCTAAATGCAGCTAAAGTAAACAGGCTCGTCACTCCACAGAGAGAAGAGGGGGTGGGGCGAGCAGAGCTCATTAACATTTAAAGCAACATTGACCAGAACAGGATGATTTTTGCAGAGCTGATTTTGGCAAGGTAAAAAGGGTTTTTTCTACACTACCATTGAAAAATTTTAACCAAAGCTTGTTATAGACCTTTCATTAAGACCCTTGGGTATCCGATGACCCCTTTAAGGTGAAATAATAGGCCATTTTCTAAAAAAAAAAAAAAAAAGTTACCTTTTTTTTTAACTACAAATGCTCATCTCGCACTAGCTCTGCGATGCACATCTTCAACCATTGCGTAATCGTGTTGGAAAAGTCACGCACAGTTAGTTCAAAAAGGTAAGGTAGGGAGAAAAATTCCATCTCATTTTTTCCTCCAACTTCCAAACTGTCCAACATCGTTATTGTACCTTTTTTTTTTTGTAAAGGGTGTTTGGCTTTCTTTGCACGTTAGCTTTGTAAACACTGGGTCGGTACTTCTGTTTACATCATGCTTGCATAATTATGTAACGCATGAGGTCGAGCTTGTGCAAGACGAGCATTTGTGGTTAAAAAGTATATAAATTAATTTTCTTTTTTAGAAAATGACCATTTTGCTAGATAAGACCCTTACTCCTCGGCTGGGATCATGTAGAGCCTTTTGAAGCTGCATTGAAGCTGCAGTTTGGACCTTCAACCCATTGATCCCCATTGAAGTTCACTATATGGAGAAAATCCTGGAATGTTTTCCTCAGAAACCTTAATTTGGTTTCGACTGAAGAAAGAAAGACTTAAACATCTTGGGTTACATGGGGTAAGTAAATTACCAAGAATTTGTATTCTGGAAGTGAACTAATCCTTTAACAAAAATATCTACATATTGTTAAAGTCAGTACACCCCTAGATTTAGGCTATGTTTACACAACAGCAATGATGTTTACACATATTTGCAAAAACTGACAAAAACGCTGTATTACGTATGCCAGGCCAGTAGTTGGCATGCTGTTTGTTTGCGCTTACCTTTAAAATCGACACATACTGCGCATGTGTACATACCTAACATGTACTACCAAAGACTAGAATACCCCAGACTTGTCACTCGTATAGTTTTGAGCCCCGCCTTCTTGATGAAAGAGCCAATCGTTGACTAGTAGTGTCAGCGCATCACTGCAGCTGCTGTTAAAAGTCCCGTTTGCTATAGAAGCAGCGCTCTGAGACTCGCGCTCAGTACTGTGCATGCGCACTGGCTGATCTAGCCTGAAAAATACGCTTTTTTAATGCTATTGGAGCATAAGGAACAATATTTATGAGGCAGTTCCTGTCAGATTTCATTGGTGCTTTCAAATATGAAATTTAATCATAAGCTTGGTGAACAGTTTTGGAGAATTTGATGTTTCCCCATTCAAAGAAATAGGAGCTGCACTTGCCTGCCTGAGAGGCGTTTCAAAGATAGCTGCCAGGTGAAATGACTTGCCTTAAAGGGACTTTGGTACTACGCGTGCGCATGATGTCACCATTTTCAAAGATTCCCGTATTGGGTGTTTACACGGAAACGTTAACGTTGAAACCTGTTTTCAGTCCCCAAAATGCCATTGTCGTGTAAACGAACAGGCAAAACGCATAAAAGGTTTCCCATTTTTGGCTGAAAACGTAGTGTAAACGGCCCCTTAGTAGCTAGCATTGCACTGTTTGGTAGAAATAACATTTTGCTGCTTTTGTTGGTGTCTACACTGTAACAATTTGCTTTCAAGTTCAAAAAAAAAATACTATTTCTGTTTTTAAACAATTCACATTCAGTTTGATGTATTACTTACCATTCCTTTGTAATTGACCCTTCGCAAAGACCCGCACCCCTTACTGTTAATTTGTCTTTTACAAGTTTACGTCCACCAAAGTTAATCCACTCTCCTGTCTGGTTTTGTTTGTCGGATATAATGGCAGATTCAGCGATATGATTGGTCAGATCACCTGTCAATCAAGTTCCCTGCAAAGGGTCAATCGTTTGTGAATTTTAATAGCAATTTTTGTAGGATTTTTTTTAATGGGAGCAATGTTAGCCTCAACTTTTTTGCAAGACGTGAAATACGGAACTTTGGGATTTCCGTATTTGGGAACTTTTTTGCAAGACGTAAAATACGTACCGCCATGTACATATTGTGGCATATTTGATGTGAAATGTCCACTGAGTGGCGCTAAAAGAGCATTTGTTTTTTTACCCACGGAACAGATGAACGTACATATGGTACGTTTTATGTGCCGTTGGTTTTGTAAATGCCACCGCAGTTCTGACTTGAAATGTCCGTTGAGTGGCACTATAACTCACATTCTCCGTGACGATGGTGGCTCCAAAACGGAGTATGACGTAAAAACGCAATCGCAAGCATGCCATTTTAGCTTGTTTTTCGATCTTTCAGCTCTTTCCTCGTGAGTCATGTTTTTCACAGAATTCGTACCCAAGGATTCTGCATCCTAGTCTGCGCCTGCTGAGCTACTGAAAAAGCTTGTTACGTCCGGAAAGCAAAACATATAGAGCTATTCTTTCAAAGATTGCATGTTTTTTTGGGTCACCATCATGTCAAAAGATGCACATCCAGTTCAGCTTCAACATTTGTACATTTTCCTTTAAACCTCTTTGGTATTAGCAACAAAAAATTCCCACCACAATTGGTATGTCAGTGTAAGCTAGTTAAGGATTGATCCGGAGACGCTGGATCCATTCGCAACAACTTTATTAATACAGACTGTGTCAACAGGCGGGGTACAACAACGGCGGACAGGTGTGGTGAAGATAATCCAAATGGGGAAACGATAGTCCATGCAAAGGGTCGGGGCCGGCGGCAGACAAAGGGAATAATCCGAGGCAATAGCGTAGGTCGATACAGGGCAGGCAGCAGAGGTTCACACACACGTACAACAGTCCGGTCGGCAACGAGAAAACAGTCCGAAAGAACGCTCAGGATCGCTAGCATAACTAAGACGAAACTTCGCGAGGAAACGCCGATCGAGGCGCACCTGAAATGGCCGACAAGCGGAGGTGAACCGGGAAGACCCGGAACCGGAAGTCAGCGCTCAGGTACGGGGTTGATGGGAAATGTAGTGTTAGTATTCCGGGGAGGGTTTCCGCTGGCGGCGGTCAGAGGGAGCCACAGAGACCGCGCCTGTAACAGAGCCCCCCCCCTGCGAGCGCCTCCTGGCGCGAGGAGGTGGGCGACGCCGGGGCCTACCTCTACCACGGGGGGCTGGTCGATCTGGGTGGGTCGCATGAAAGTCGGCGGTGAGGGAGGGATCTAAGATGTCCTCGGCAGGCACCCAAGACCTCTCCTCAGGTCCGAAGCCCTCCCAGTCGACCAAATACTGGAGGCGGCCTCCCCGGCGCCGAGAGTCCAGGAGGATATTGACCCGGTAGGCCTCCTCGCCGTCGATGATTAGGGGGGGCGGCTCCTGCGGGGCGGTCTCCTCTAGGTTCTCCACTCCTTCCGGATCACCAGCGGGCTTTAACAGGGACACATGAAAGGTGGGTGAGATACGATATTCAGATGGTAAATCTAAACGAAATGAAACTGGGGTAATTTGTCTGGTAATTCTGAAAGGACCCACGTACCTGGGGCTGAGCTTCTTGCAAGGTAAGCGAAGGCGAAGGTCCCGGGTCGAAAGCCACACCCACTGGCCCGGTTCATAGGTGGGATTGGGTCGACGCTTGCGGTCGGCCTGGGTCTGTGTGCGCCGGACAGCTCTTTGAAGGTGGACATGGGCCTGGTTCCAGGTCTCCTCGCAGCGCTGAAACCAGGAGTTGACCGCAGGGAGCTCTGAGGGTTCTCCTGACCAGGGGAACAAGGGTGGCTGATACCCCAAGACGCACTGAAAGGGCGTAAGGTTGGTGGAGGGCTTACGTAATGAGTTTTGAGCGTATTCTGCCCACAGAAGAAAGCGACTCCAGTCTTCCTGGTGGTCTCGGCAGTATGAGCGTAAGAAGCGTGTCAATTCCTGATTCAACCTCTCGGCCTGGCCGTTGGACTGAGGGTGGTACCCCGAGGTGAGGCTGATGTTAACGCCGAGAAGGTTGAAGAAGCTCCTCCAGAGGCGCGAGGTGAATTGGGGACCTCGATCCGAGACAATTTCCTCTGGTAGGCCGTAATACCGGAAGACAGTGTTGCAAAGGGCCTCCGCCGTCTCCATGGCGGTGGGCAGTTTGGGTAACGGGATGAGACGGCAGCCCTTGGAGAAACGGTCGATGACAGTGAGGATGGTAGTGTGACCGTTGGAGGAGGGGAGATCAGTGACAAAGTCTACTGCAATATGTGACCATGGACGCCTCGGTATCGGTAGGGGTTGTAGGAGACCGGCTGGCAATTGACGAGGTGTCTTGGCCATATTGCATATGGAACAGTTCCTGATGAAGGTGATTGTGTCGGGGCGTATGGACGGCCACCAGAACCGGTTGCTTAGTAGGTTTAGGGTGGCCTCGATGCCGGGGTGACCTGAGCTGGGCGTGGAGTGGGTTAGGGATAGCACACGGGAGCGTAGGGCGAGAGGGACATATGTGAGGCGGTCCGGGCAGTTAGCGGGAGTGGGATCCTGAGTGAGGGCCTCAGATATTTCGGTCATAATATCCCATGCCACAGGTGCCACGATGACTGAGGAGGGTAGGATGGTCCCAGGGGAAGGAGGAGAGATGTCGGGATCGTGAATGCGGGAGAGCGCATCCGCCTTGGTATTCTGGGAACCAGGCCGGTAGGTGACCTGGAACTGGAATCGAGTAAAGAACAATGCCCACCGGGCCTGGCGGTGGTTGAGGACTCTGGCTGAGCGAAGGTATTCCAAGTTTTTGTGATCTGTGAGTACGGTAAAAGGATGTAGAGCCCCCTCGAGCCAGTGCCGCCACTCCTCCAGAGCAAGTTTTATGGCCAGCAGCTCTCGGTTGCCCACATCGTAGTTTCTCTCTGCGGGTGTGAGTTTGTGGGAGAAGTAGGCGCAGGGGTAGGTCTTGGGAGGTTGGCCCTGTCGCTGCGAGAGAACAGCCCCTACGCCAGTGCTGGAAGCGTCAACCTCTACCAGGAAAGGAATGTTAGGGTCCGGGTGGTGAAGGATAGGTGCCGTGGTGAACCGCTGTCGGAGATCAGCGAAGGCCTGGTGGGCTGTGGAAGACCAGGAGAGACGAGAGTTGCCCTTCTTTACCATAGCTGTGAGGGGAGCAGCCACGGAGCTGAAACCTCGGATAAAGCGGCGGTAGAAATTGGCAAACCCTAGGAATCGTTGGAGTTCCTTGAGGGTTGAGGGGCGTGGCCAGCTACGAACGGCGTTAACCTTGCTCTCATCCATGGCGATCCCCTCGGGGCTGATGACATAGCCCAGGAAAGCTATCCTTTCCTGATGAAATTCACATTTCTCTTCTTTAGCGTAAAGCTGGTGCTGGATGAGTCGTAGTAGCACTGCCCTGACGTGCTGGACGTGTTCACTGTAGGAGCTGGAGTAGATGAGTATGTCGTCAATATAGACTATCACCCAGCGGTTCAGCATGTCTCGGAAAACCTCATTCACGAAGGCCTGAAAGTAGGAAGGACTGTTGGCTAGTCCGAAGGGCATAACCCGATATTCGTAGTGCCCAGACGCGGTTGAGAAGGCCGTCTTCCACTCGTCTCCCTCACGTATGCGGATAAGGTTGTACGCCGATCGTAAGTCCAATTTGGTGTAAAACCTTGCCGTGCGAAGCTGTTCCAGTGCTGGTGGGACGAGCGGGAGGGGATATCGGTATTTGACGGTGATGTCATTGAGTGGGCGGTAGTCTATGCAGGGACGGAGACCCCCGTCCTTCTTCTTGACGAAGAAGAAGCCGGCCGAGGCTGGCGAGGTGGAGGGTCTAATGAAACCCTTTGCGAGCTCCTCCCTGATGTAAGTGTTCATGGCCTCGGTCTCGGGTTGTGAGAGGGGGTAGATCCGTCCCCGTGGTGGAGCGGAACCAGGAACTAGGTCGATGGCGCAGTCCCCGGGTCGATGAGGTGGCAGAAGGGTGGCTTTAGTTCGGCTGAAGGCCTCGAGGAGGTCCCGATACTCAGCCGGGATGGAGCTCTCAGGGACTGGTGGCACTGGTGGAGTGGTGGGTTCAGTGGCAGGTTGACGGCAGTGCTGCTGACAGTGAGGTGACCAGTGAGTGATGATGCCCTGGGCCCAGGAGATGTTGGGTTCGTGATGATTGAGCCAGGGGTAGCCCAAAATGATAGGTGATTGGGGTGACGAAATGAGGAAGAACCGGATTCTTTCCTGATGCGAAGGCTCGACGAGCAGGGTGAGGTCGTTGGTGGTGCTGAGGATCTGTCCTGAGCCTAACGGTCGCCCGTCGATGGCGGCCACTGCCAGGGGAGAAGCACAAGGAAGAATGGGTAAGTGCTTAGCTAGGGCAAAGGTGGTGTCCATGAAATTCCCTGCGGCGCCAGAATCTATTAGAGCAGTGGTTTTAATTGTAATTCCCTCAGACTGGATGGTAACAGGTAATTCACACCGACTAAGACGAGATGAATCCCTACTCACCGAGGTGGGTGGACGAGGAGGTCGAGTGGGGCAGTTGGCTCGAATGTGTCCGGGCAGACCACAGTAGAGGCACAGATTCCCTCGCAAACGTCTCTCCCTCTCCTCCAGGGTCAACTTAGTAGCTCCCAGTTGCATGGGTTCGGGAGTCTCCTGGGTGGTGGGTACCGGTAGGGACACAGAGGTGGACGGTCGGCTGGTCTTACGTGCTCGCAGGATGCTGTCGACACGGATGGAAAGGTCGATATACTGGTTAAGGGAGAGATCCTCGTCCCTGCAGGCCAGCTCTACCTGAAGGTCTGGGCGAAGGCCCCGGCGGTAATGCAGCTTGAGAGGGCCGTCGTTCCATCCACTCTGTGCTGCGAGGGTCCGAAACTCCAGAGCGTACTCCGCTGCGGTGCGGCGACCCTGCCGTAACTGGTAGATCTGTTCACCCGCCTCTCCGCTCTCAGAACTGGGCTGAAACACCGCTTTGAATTGTTGGAGAAAGGCAGCGAAGGAGGGGAAGGCGGGGCGGTCCAGGTTCCAAACAGCAGTGGCCCATTCCAGCGCCTTCCCAGTGAGGAGTGAGCACACAAAAGCAATTTTGCCCTCCTCCGTGGGGTACAGATGCGGCTGCTGGTTCACGAAGAGCGTACATTGTAAAAGGAACCCCTTGCATCGGGCCGCTGTACCGTCAAACTTCTCAGGAAACGCTAGTCGCGGGCTGGCGGTAACAGCTTGAACTCCCGCTGGAGGTGGTGTGGCGGCGGGAGGTGTAGCGGATGGAGCGGTTACCTGAAGTCCCTGAAGAGCCTGGACGAGCTGTTCCGTGAGGTTAGTGAGATGTTGCAACTGCTGTCGGTGGTCCGACAGGGCGGATGCTTGAGCGGAGAGCTCGGATGTGATCTGGTCGACTGTTGCTGGATCCATAGGTGGCGAAGTTTTCTGTAAGCTAGTTAAGGATTGATCCGGAGACGCTGGATCCATTCGCAACAACTTTATTAATACAGACTGTGTCAACAGGCGGGGTACAACAACGGCGGACAGGTGTGGTGAAGATAATCCAAATGGGGAAACGATAGTCCATGCAAAGGGTCGGGGCCGGCGGCAGACAAAGGGAATAATCCGAGGCAATAGCGTAGGTCGATACAGGGCAGGCAGCAGAGGTTCACACACACGTACAACAGTCCGGTCGGCAACGAGAAAACAGTCCGAAAGAACGCTCAGGATCGCTAGCATAACTAAGACGAAACTTCGCGAGGAAACGCCGATCGAGGCGCACCTGAAATGGCCGACAAGCGGAGGT